>LBNU01021435.1:60131-75169 GCA_014162995.1 Artemisia annua | reverse complement strand
CCTGCACTTTGTAGAAGTTCCAAAGTGTATTTCCTTTGAGTAAGAATGAGTCCAGTAGAATTCCTTAGGATTTCAATTCCTAAATAGTAGTGCAAAGATCCCAAATCTTTGATGCTGAACTCCTTGTGTAGTTGTTGTTTAATGTGATCTATGTGAGACTGATTATTCCCTGTGAGAATGATATCATCTACATAAATCAAGAGACATAGGAAGATGTGGTCTTTCCTGTATGTAAAGAGAGAAGTGTCAGCAAAACTTTGCACAAATCCTAGGCCTTGTAGAAATGTTGTCAGTTTGATGAACCACTGTCTGTTTGTCTGTTTTAAACCATAAAGTGATCTTTGTAGTTTGCAGACACTGTTTTTGGAGTGGGGACCAGTGTATCCAGGTGGTATCTTCATGTAGATTTCTTCTGCCAAATCTCCATGGAGAAAAGCATTATTGACATCTAATTGAGCTATGTACCACTGGTTGTGAACAACAACACTTAATAAAGCTCTGACAGTTACCATCTTTGCTACAGGAGCAAAGGTTTCATGATAGTCAACACCCTCTTGTTGTGTGAATCCCTTGGCAACCAGTCTGGCTTTGAACTTATCTATTGTCCCATCAGCCTTAAGCTTGATCCTAAAAACCCATTTACAGTCTATAGGTATCTTACCTGGTGGTAACTCAGTGATGATCCAAGTACCATTTGCTTCTAAGGCTGCTAGTTCTAAGTCCATTGCACCTACCCACTTTGGGTTCTTAGCTGCTTGAGTATATGATTTTGGTTCAATGATGTTATTTATGATATTGATTTGATGTCTGACTTGTGGAGTGGTTATGTTTTTATAATTTATGAAATTAGTGAAATGGTGTTTGGATGATTTTGGAAGATTTAGCTTGTAATCTTGCAGTTTGATGGGTAGTTTGGATGTTCTGGTGGAAGTTCTGAGTTGAGGGTGTGAGGGGTTGTGGACTTGTGTAGATGGATTGGTAGTAGGAGATGTATGTTGTTCTGTGATGGGTTGTGATGTGGTAATTGGTTGTGTGGAAGCTTGTGTTTCTGATATTGAAGGATGTGGTAAAGGTTCTGTGGAAGGTGTAGGTTCTGTGATAGTAGGTGATGTGTGTGAGTTAGTGTCTGTGGAACAGTCAGGAAGTGATGTGTTATTGGTGTTGGGTGATGTTGTTTGATGATTATTATTGGAAGATGTAGTGAAAGTTGGAGGATTGAAGTGAGGTGGATTAAAGTGACTTTCATAAGTTTGTTTTGGTGCTGTTTTGGGAGGTTTGAGATGGAATGGAAAGATATTTTCATGAAAAGTGACATGTCTGCTTGTGAAAAGTTGATGTGTTTGGAGATTGTAAAGAATGTAACCCTTTTGTGATGATGGATAGCCAATGAGGACTGATGGTATAGCTCTGGGTTCAAACTTATCATTTAGATGTTGGTGAGCAAAGGTTTGACAGCCAATTGTTCTGAGATTGTCTAAGGATGGAGGTTCACCATATAAGCATTCAAATGGGCTCTTGTTTTGAAGTGGTTTAGATGGGAGTCTGTTTATAAGGTAAGTTGCAGTGAGAATGCAATGTCCCCAAAAATGAATTGGAAAGTTGGCTTGGAACCTGAGAGCTCTAGCTACTTCCAACAATTGTTTGTGTTTCCTTTCCACCCTTGCATTTTGTTAGGGTGTATATGGACATGTTGTTTGATGTTTTATGCCATGATGTTCAAAAAATGTGGTTAATGAAGAGTTGAGAAACTCTAGACCATTGTCACTTCTGACAGTTTTGATTGTTTGTTTGAAATGATTTGAAACATAGGAGTGAAAAGCTTTTATTTGAGAAGTAGCATGATCTTTACTAGGAATAAGATAAGTCCAAGTAGCTCTTGAAAAATCATCTACTATTGTGAGAAAGTATTTACATTTATTCATTGTGGGGGATTTGTATGGACCCCAAACATCAATGTGAATGAGTTCAAATGGAAAGGAAGCATGTGAAGTGCTTAGAGTAAAAGGTGAGGCATGGTTCTTAGCTAGAGGACAGATATTACAGGATGAAATTGCATCATTACAAGAAACAGAAATGGATTTTATTTGTTTCAGCACAGGAAAGGAAGGGTGGCCCAATCTTGAATGCCATAGTATGGTGTTGTCAGTGCTGTTGGTGGTCAGAATGGTGTGGCTTGGTTGTGGGAGCTTGTCAGGGTAGATGATGTAGAGTCCTTCACAGAGGTTGCCATGAGCAATCCTCTTGTTGAGACCCTGAAAATAACATGATAAGGATGTGAAAACAGTGGTTATGGTAGCCCATATTCCCAAAACATTTTGACCCTTTTCCTTTCTATTTTTAAAAACACTTTTTCACGGCATTTTTTTAACATACAATCATACATTCTCCACCCACATCGTTATCCGTGTATATATATTTTTCTAACCTCAAAATCAACAAAACATCCAGAAAAGAGAAAGTAACAATAGAAAACTAAACAACTCTTCTTTGCTTACAATGTCTAGATTAATGTTTCTTGTCTTCATTGTTCCTCTATGTCCTCAACTCTTACTGCCTCTCAAACAATTGTTAAAACGTTACCTGGCATCCTGGTCTTTACCTTTTAGCTAGAAACTGGGTATATAGGAGTTGGTGCAAATGAAAGTGTGCAGCTGTTTTACTACTTTGTTGAGTCTGAAGGTAACCCGGAAGAAGATCCTCTCATTATTTGGCTCGCCTGGAGGACCAGGTTGTGGTACTCTCCGAGCATCTTTTTCGAAATCGGTACGCTGTTTTTTTGTTGCAATCTCATCAAGTCAACATATAAGCTCAACTAGGTTATATGGTCTAGAACCAATTGGTACACACTGTAACAGTAAAAGTAGGTCACCAACAGTTTTGATCAAAACAGAAGCTCAAAAGATTTTTTTATTTTTTATTATTATTATTTTTTTTTTTTTTCAACTCAAAGGGATGGATGACAAGATAAATGTGGTGGATATATGTAATAAGAATGAAAGGCTGAGAAAATACATGTTTAGTTATTGTCACATGTCTTTTATTACTCAGTCTCTTTCAAACTAGGTAAATATTATTATCTTTCCATTTTACCATTTTTGGGTCGTACAATATAATGTTTACTTTATTTTTCAACCTATTAAAAAAAATATAGAGATTCAAAACATGACTAGTTATGTTGTTTCAAGTGATCCCTACAATATGACTCTAACCGCTGTGTTCTCGAGTTGTGTTAAGAAAGAAAATGAAAATGAAACATAAGATGGTGTGTTTTCGAGTATTACTTAAAAAAGAAAAGAAAGAAAATGGAAGAAACTTTAGTGTTATTTTGATGATTTTGGAATGAAAGTGTTTCCTCTCTCTTTTTTGGAAGAAATGTGTTTCCTTTACTTTCCATTNTGTCTCATATAAAAATTTCTTACCCTGTATTCTCGAGTTATTTCATTAAAGAAAAGTAAAGGAAACACTTTCTTCCAAAAAATGAGAGAGGAAACACTTTCATTCCAAAATCATCAAAATAACACTAAAGTTTTCTTCCATTTTCTTTTCTTTTCTTTTTTAAGTAATACTCGAAAACACACCATCTTATGTTTCATTTTCATTTTCTTTCTTAACACAAACTCGAGAACACAGCGTTAGAGTCATATTGTAAGGATCACTTGAAACAACATAACTAGTCATGTTTTGAATCTCTATATTTTTTTTAATAGGTTGAAAAATAAAGTAAACAATTATATTTGTACGACCCAAAATGGTAAAATGGAAAGATAAATATATTTACCTAGTTTGAAAGAGACTGAGTAATAAAAGACATGTGACAATAACTAAAACATGTTATTTTCTCAGCCTTTCATTCTTATTACATATATCCACCACATTTATCTTGATCATCCATCCCTTTGAGTTGAAAAAAAAAAAAAATAATAATAATAAAAAAATAAAAAAATCTTTTGAGCTTCTGTTTTGATCAAAACTGTTGGTGACCTACTTTTACTGTTACAGTGTTACCAATTGGTTCTAGACCATATAACCTAGTTGAGCTTATATGTTGACTTGATGAGATTGCAACAAAAAAACACGTACCGATTTCGAAAAAGAATGCTCGGAGAGTACCACAACCTGGTCCTCCAGCGAGCCAAATAATGAGAGGATCTTCTTCCGGGTTACCTTCAGACTCAACAAAGTAGTAAAACAGCTGCACACTTTCATTTGCACCAACTCCTATATACCCAGTTTCTAGCTTAAAAGGTAAAGGACCAGGATAGCCAGGTAACGTTTTAACAATTGTTTGAGAGGCAGTAAGAGTTGAGGACCATAAGAGAACAATGAAGACAAGAAACATTAATCTAGACATTGTAAGCAAAGAAGAGTTGTTTAGTTTTTCTATGTGTACTTTCTCTTTTCTGGATGTTTGTTTGATTTTGAGGTTAGAAAAATATATATACACGGATAACGGAGTGGGTGGAGAATGTATGATTGTATGGTTAAAAAAATGCGTGAAAAAGTGTTTTTAAAAATAGAAAGGAAAAGGGTCAAAATGTTTTAGGGATGATGGCTAGATAGAAAAATATATATGCACGGTAACGGAGTAGGCAGAGAATGCATGGTTAAAAAATACTCGTAAAAAAGGTTTTATAAAAATAGAAAGCAAAATGGTCAAATTATTAAGTCGCTTGTGGGGTTCTTTTTAAGGATGATGGCTATACATAAAGTTACTTGCACAAATTGACGACTCAAATTAATCTAATGAATTATTAGGACCACCGAATGTGTATTTTAGTTCGAATTCCATAACAACAAAAATTTTGTGTAAGATGTTTGTCGGAACCCACAACAGGTGTTCAAGAGCGGTAAATAATGTCGACAATGGATTTGATATGCAAGAACTCCAACAATAATGTCGACAATGGATTTGATATCCTTTAGGCATTTCTTTTTCCCACGTTTTGAACGGGTTCTTGAACAGCCATGTCATTCCTTTGAACGAACGACTAGATATTCACACACAAGCACACGTATTATATACCCTCACACATCGGTTTATTAGAATCAATAAAACTTATAATTCAAGAAAAAAGAATGCTTAAGAACTAACATCTCTTATCACCTCTATTTATAAAGATGAGGGGGTAAAGAAACCATGTTAGAGTCGGTTTAGGAAACTCCCTAATTGAGCTCCTCATGAAACCGGCCATACACACACACACTCTCTCTCTTTAAACTTTTAATCTTATCATTTGTGTGAATGATTCACTATGTTAGAGACCTAACAGTCACCACTTAAAGCCTGACGCTGTCACAATGACTCGACAACAATTACCCAAATGAAGATGTCGAGCTAACGGCGTCACACGCGTAACCTGCCGTCCAAAGTTCTATATACTTTGCATTTTTTTTCTTAATTCGTGTGCATTATTTTGGAGATAAACCCTAAACGGTTTTCATAAGTTTTTCTGCATTTTTTATACTCGTAAACACTATATAACATCAAGATTTTAATCATTCAATCATGTTTATGCTTGTTTGCTTTGATTATATATTTTCTTCTTTCTTGATTGTTATGCTAGGCTAAAACACTTAGTATTTATTTATGATTGCATTAAAATTGTTAATGTATAATTCTATTTACCTATTGATTCTTTGACTGATTGCATATGCTTGTTAGGTAGTTAAAAACTGGTTAGAAAATCCATCCTAGCTTGAACGTTAACTAAAACAAACTAACTAAATACCTGAGTCATAGATTAATTGTTCGCCCATACTATGAGGTTAATCTACATGTCTCTTTAGTTAGAAATGGTTATTTCATATGCGCTAGATAGTTATTGATGTGTTGAATCCATCTGTACCGGGGGCACATTAGGCTATTAGTGCATAGAATTATGGTTATTAAATCTACATGATTGGTAATTAGGAATTTCATGCATTCAATTAATCAAAGAATGACAAATCAATAGGTAGAATTAGAAGCTAGCAAAGAGTAGTGTACCCCAGATAAATACGCCTTTCCCTCCCATTGTTTGCACCAAAATTTATTTTCTTGTTATTTAATTTTCTTGCATTTAGGTTAATATTAGTCTTAAAACAAAATCTCCCTCAAAACCCGATTTTTTACTTGCTTCTATTAAAATATAAAAATACCAAAAACAATCTTCTTCCATATTTAGATCAAATTGTCATACTCTACGAGCATACCTCACTATTCTCCCTGAGAACGATTATCCTCTGGTATTTGCCTATGCTACACTACAACGATTAGGTACACTCCTTAGGGGGTTGTAAAACTTCGATGTGTTTCAATCGCCGCATCAACGATGCAATGGATAATGTCGCTGAAATGAAGAAAGTTGATGTTGGATTTCAGACCAGGTTTTACTATTTATAAATTCTCATCTACCTAAAATCTACATATGCACTAACGGGCAGTGTACACGGTCGTGTGTGGTGTAGTAATCGGTAAAGCCGAGGTCGTCCTAAGAGCTATGCGTGCGGATCTAATCTAAGTTCTAATGTCACTGGTTTTAAAGGGGTTTTATGAATTGATTAATTAAACTAATGAAATGAAGTAAAATGAAAGCAAATTAAAATGAAAGAGATAATCAGTAGGAAGAAATGTGCTAGCCTATTTACTAATCATGTTAGCCTAATATAGTTACGGTTAGAGTTAAACTAAGATTACTTGGTGTGCAAGGAAAGCAAGGATACTATGAAATTCTAATTATGGATTGTACCCCCTCATTACTATAAACAGAGTTGATGGGGGATGCTAGTTGATTCATTATTTATGTCTCGATGTAAGCCTTTATTGGTAATTAATAAAAGGGGTTCGAGGGTATATATTGTGTACATATTGATTATTTCTTTTATCGATTATCTTGTGATCTTGAGGTGTCGACTTTCTTGTAAACTATTTGATCAATTCCGATAAAGTTGCTTGAGAAGGATAATAAGACTTGAAAAAATTATAAACTTCTCGAAAAATTCGAAAAATTTTCCAGAAGATAGAGGATGTTGGTGCCTAAAAATGTTGTGAAGAAATTTTGAGTTTTGTTATATTTTCATGCTCAATAAAATTTTGATGTAAAAAGTCAAAAGAAGTTCGATATAAAAACGAACCTTTGATGCACAAAAAAAAGTAATTTTAATGCACAAAGATTTTTTTTTTTTTTTTTTTTTTCATACTTTGTTTTCATAAAAAATATCTACTCTTAGAAACCTTCTTTCACAACTTTTTTATCTACCAATATATCCGATCTTGAGTGTTTTAGTTTTTTTGTTTTTTGTTTTTTTTAGTTATTTTTTTAATTTATCAAATTTTATTTTATTTTTAAATCCTTTGTATGATTCTCACGAATATTTGTCTTTTTATCTTAAGCTTAATCTTCCATCTACGCTCCGCGTGTGTGTCGTTTATGGTGGACAACTTTTCAATGGTTGCAACTTGCAAGGTTGGGATTAAGGAAATCGACTCCACATTTCAATCATATTATTAACTAACATGCTTTAGTTAATGACACCCCTCTTAACCATACATCTGGACATCACGAGCAACTTCTTTGAATACTTAGTGCACGACCACGTTTTAGCTCGTACGGACGTCGTGCTATGTCGAAGAGGAATGTCTTGCATTAATATTCAATAATTGGCCAACCATTGTTGACTTCATTGTTGTCTGCTTGTGTAAGATTAATTCTTTCATTATTAGGGTTTACTTTCTATCGCTAGGTCTTTGTTCTATCATTATTTTTCTACAACATCAATCGTTGGCTTCAATGATCGTACCTTTGTTCCTACAATCTTTAACGACTGATTCTTTGGTCGATTTATTTATTACTTGCGTATGAGCAACATGAAAGGCGGTTAGGGCTTGAATCTTCATGCGTATAAAACCCTAATCTTGTGTTAGGGTTTTTTCTATTCTGTTTGTTCATTGCATGCTGGCTGTCAGTTGCTTTGTGGTTTAAAACTGTTTTTTAATTGTGTTCGTGGGTTTTGAGAGATGGAAAAAGGTTTTTTAAACATTAATAGTTCATCCAAAGGGGCGAAATCTGATGGCAAAGTGATGGGTGCGAGTAATGATTCAAATATGGGTAATCCGAAGGTGGGTTCTTCAACTAATTTAGCCGATCAAATTAGTTCAGAGCATTCGCCTTCTAGTCATGTTGAAGAAGATGGGGCTTATCCCTTGTCGAGTTTTGATGTCGCTATGCAATCACAGAAGTTTGGTACAATTCAGGCTGTTAGGCAACCGAATGGTATTGATAAGATTGTCGAGGTTGCTTGTAAGGATTTTGATAATGCAATGCATAAGGTCCAATTGGAGAATGCCGAGAATGCTTTGAAACAGCCGCCTACATTATATGCTGGTGCGACTTCCAATGTACCTAAGAAAAAATCGTTTAACTTTCGTAGGCTGGAGTGTAGCAAGAAATCTAATGATGTGGATTTATCTATGCCTATGAAAGTGGTAGAAGAGGTAAATTCCAGATTTAAGAATACGTAAATGGTTATTTTCTTGGTAAACATATTGCTTTTCCGGTTGTTGATTATTATGTGAGCAATGTGTGGGCTAAGTATGGCATTCAAAAGGTTATGATGAATGCGAAGGGCTTCTTCTTCTTTAAGTTTACCTCTTAGAAAGGTGTTGAAGATGTACTTGAGAACGGCCCATGGATGATTAGGAATGTACCTATAATACTTAAAAATTGGACTTTAAATACTAATCTCCTCAAAGAGGATTTGACCAACATTCCGGTGTGGGTTAAATTCCATGATGTTCCTCTTGCTATGTTCTCGGATGATGGTCTTAGTCTCCTAACCACATTGATTGGTACGCCACAAATGCTAGATGCTTATACTAGTCAAATGTGCTTGGAATCATGGGGTCGAAGTAGTTTTGCTAGGTACTTGATTGAAGTCAAGGAGGATCAGGTACTTAGGGAGAGCCTCACTGTTGAGATACCATTACTTGATGGGACGAGTTCTACTATTAAAAAGATTCGGGTTGAATACGAGCGGAAGCCACCTCGGTGTGATACGTGTAAGCTTTTTGGTCATACGCTACTTGATTATCCTAAGTCTGTTCCACCTCTTACTCAGCCTAAACAGGGTGTTAATGATGGTTTTCAAATAGTCAATAACAAGAATAAGGGTAAGAATGGTGGTCACAATGCTCTGGGTAAAGGAGGTTTTACTAAACCTGCTCTGGGTCCTAAGTTTAGGTATCAACCTAAAGCACCTCCTTCTGAACCCAAGAAGGTGGATACAACAAAGAAGAAGGCCGTTGATGTGGCTAGTACGAGTGGTACGAAGATTGCTACTTCAAACCGGTTTGGTGCCCTTCATATGGATAATACTGATGACTTTGGTATTCCTACCTATAGTTGAGAAAATTAGGGAGCTTGAAAAGCTACTTATTGATGGAAAAGCTACTCTTGTGGATGATGATGGCCATCCTATTCTAAAGGCTGATTATCCGGGGTCTACTTCTTCTACTAAGAGAGTTAACCCATTCTCTAATGTGGGAGAGATTGTTGTTTCTGACAGTGATGAAGAGGAGGCTGTGAATACGTTTGATGAGTCCATAAACCTATTTGGTGGTGGTCATGATCACGAAGATGATTATGATGACCATGATTATGATGACTATGCGGATCAGGTCTACGATCTTCCATGGAATTTGGATGCTTTATATGACACATATGGTATCAAGCTGCAAGGTCTTGGTAGAAAGTAATTTTGTTTTCATCGGAGTCTAATGGTATCTTTTGAGCAGCGGTTTTTCTTATTTAGAGAATTGGAAGTATCTTGTTATGTAAGCTTTTCCGCCTATGTAACGGGCTGAGATATGGGATTCACCCATATCCTTTGCACTTAAACATTTTGGAGTAGTATATTTACCGGTTGTTTTGACCTTTTACCAAAAAAACAAAAAACAAAAAACAAAAAAAACAAAAAAAAACCCTAGTGCACGAGACTTTTGTGCATAATTGAGACCTAGATACTATTGACTATTGATATCTCGGTGTTTGAGGGTGTAAATTTGGTTAGACCCAATTTGTGTAACAAATGATCAAAAAAGTTGTTACATCTGTTTTGGTGATGGTTCTTAAGCCTTGGATGTAGATTGTGAATGAGACTTCAAATGGTGACGCGAGTGTGATATCATTAACAGATGTGTGCACATATAAAGTATCCATAATCTAATGGGGATGTGGGTAAGACTTTAAATTACTTGCTTTTACGTGTACAGGTATCCATATATAAATTGTCCATACGACTAAAAACAATATCACTAAGAGCAAACACAACGGTAACGCATGTGTTGCGTTAAAGAGGCCATAACGCGCGTTAAGCTCGAGTTACTCGTTGCACGATCTTGCGTTAACTCCACGTTAACGTGCCACGTTAAGTGGCTAACGCGAGTTAAGATGCTGCGTNCTAACGTATAGTAACGGCTAGATTTGTTAAAAAAAAATTAAAAAACAAACAATTTCCAAAACCTTTTTTAACCAATATAAATACCCATTTACCACACTTCATTTTCCCACACTTTCACTACTCACTATATTCTCTACTACAACTCTAATAGCCAAAAAAATTGTCTCAAGGAAACAACAACGACAACGACTCGCTTACGAACCTCGTCGGTGGATGGGGGAACCCATACGCGGGTTCATCATCAAATCTGAATTGGGAGAACTCAAACCTATTCGGTATGTCGAGTCAAGAACTTTTCCAACAACATCAAGCTTTAAAATTTTGGCAGGAAAGCCAACAACAAAACACCTTAAACTCCAATTTCCAAAATCTCCAATTCACTCAACAATCCCAACATTCCCAAACGGAAACTAACGAAGTTCTCGAAACACCTACGTCTCCTCCAAAGAAAACCAAAACTCGTGTTAAACGAAAGTCTAAAAAAAACAAAGAACCCGCACCAATCGATGATGATGACGAAAACGAAGAAGGCAACAAAGTTGAACGTTGGCAAGCAAGTGAAGAAAAATTACTTGCAACGTGTTGGGTGGCCGCAAGCGAGGATGAACAAGTCGGTCGTTCCCAAGCCAAAGATACGTTTTGGCAGCGGGTTCAAAATGAGTTCAACAAAAAATATTATCATAGACGCGACAAAGATATGATACAATCAAAGTGGAGAACGTTGAACCGTGATTGCGGAAAGTACAACGCGTGTTTCAAACGTGTCGAACGCGATCAAAAAAGTGAGGAAAATGAAATGGATATCCTCACACGGGCCAAAGAAATGTATGTAACGAGCACAAAAACGCGCCGTTTAATAATGAGGAGGCTTGGGGTGGTTTGCGTACTCATAAGAAATGGGACGCACCGGACACGGTTGATTTAACCGGTGATGTCCCAAGCCAAGCAAACGAGGCGTTGTTTGGTCATGATGCACAACCACGCCCGATGGGAAAAAAGCGGGCTGCGAAGAAACAAAAATCCGAGACAACGGCAAGCACCGGGGGCACGAGTGCCGGAGGATCTGTTTCGTCGGCCCAATTCGGGGACGCTTTGCGCGAGGAGTATCGGGCTAAACGTGAAGATGCGTCCAAGGCTTACCAAGCGACCGCTGAAAACCAATACTCACCAATACGGACAAAGGAGTTTGAGTTTTTGTTGATCGACACTGCCGGCAGGGATCCACAATTTGTGGCGATGTTCAATATGGAAAAGGACCGAATCATTGAAAAATACGGGTTGCCAAAGCGTCAAGAATAAGTAATTGTGGTGTGTTGTAACGTTTTTTTATGTCTTTTTATTTCGTAATGTTTTTTTTTAAATTTTATTTCGTAATGTATTTTTTTTATTTCGTATTGTATTTTCAATTTCGTAATGTATTGNTTTAAGAATTAATGTTATAGTTTTTAAAAAATGAAGTATTAGTTTTAGTTTAGGGTTGAAATTAAAAATATTTGAAAAGTTGAGTTAAAGTGAGTTAAGGTTAGTTATTGTTGTGGGTGTTTTTTTTTTTTTTTTTTTTTTTTTGAGAGTTAAAGTGAAAGTGTTAAAGCTGATGTGGCGCTGACGTGCCGCTGAGTTAAGTTGTAACTTAAGTTATTGTTGTGTATGCTCTAATGGATGTCATGATCGTTGTAGGTTCTATTAGTAATTTCGTAGATCCGTAGATACATTGTGTTCTTTAAGTTTTGTAAGTTATAGAACTTTATGTGAAGCTTTAGAATAATTTGTTTCAAATAGAATCGTGTACTTCTGTATCAGTTTTACATCCAATGCAATTTTGTTTTATGACCAGAATGTAAATTTTTCATGTTTGCAAAATTTGGCTAAATTATCATATTCATATGTCGGCGGGTGATGTCATCAGTGTAGAAATGGATATATTTGAATCTCTATTGTAAAAATCGGTCCAGGCGGCCGATTAATCCCCGCATAATCGCTCACTAAGCGCTTTGATTTATTATAATCGGCCTATTTAATCACTTTGGTTAAAGATCGCTTAAAAATCAGTCAACAAACCGATTAATCTGACAAAATCAGTCTAATTGAATTAATCAGACAAAATAGCTCAAAATTCGATCATGAAAATCGCTTAAAAGTCGAACAAAATCGCTTAAAAATTGGTCAACAAACCGATTAGTCAGAAAAAATTAGTCAAAGATCTCCTAAAAATGGTCAACAAACTGAGCAATATATATGTTTGACTTTGAACTTTCAAGAATTATGTATTATATTTGTATTTGAACAATTTAAATATTTGAACTTTGATGCATTATGCTTATCTTATACATATAATATAATATAATATCTAAAATTACAATTTTGTGTATAAAAATTCTAATCCGATTCCTACCCGACCGCCTCACTAGCGGCTAGCGATTTCTACAATTTTGATTTGAATAGGAAGTGGATTATAGTTTGAGTGTGAGTGTGAGTTTATGGCCACATGGGTTGCATCTCTTTTGCGCTTTTTTTTTTTTTTTTTTTTTTTTTTTTTTTTTTTTTTTTTTTTTTTTTTTTTTTTTTTTTTTTGTGGTTTTAGTAAAGGGTTAAATTCTCTAAATGGACAAGTAGCTAAAGGAGTGCACTTTTTTTGGACACGAATCTACAAACTTTTCAAACTGACATGGGCTACTTTGTGTATGAGCTACCATAGTTAAAATCATAACACGTGTCCCATGTATTACTGTTTTGTCTTATTATGTTTTATTATAAATTACATATATACCCTCTTCATAGAATTGGGCTACCCCACTTCACCTTTGGCTACCTTGGTATTGGGCTACCCACTTCATCTTCTCTGGCCAATACCTCCAAACTTCAAACCCAGAATCCGACGACCCTTCCGGCGACCACCACCACCAACCTCCGGCCACCCACCACCACCAAAAACATATAATAACAGATTTATCATCTACAACACAATATAAACAACAAACGATTGATTGATTCATCTTCAACACAAAAATAAATTTCACCACCCTACTCGACCCAAAATCCAAATCTGTTATTAAAAAAAAAATAAAAAAAATAAAAAATGCAGGTCCGGTTAACCCACAAACAAAACTCACAACTCAAAACAAATCTATAGAAAAATATAGATAAAAAAAACCCACCACTCAAAAGAGATCTAGTCGATCTAATCCATCAAAAACCCAGATCTGTTATGAAATAAAAAAAATAATAATAATAATAAAATAATCAATAAAAAAAGTAATAAATCTACAATCAAAACCATCATAAACACCATCACCAAAAAACCCAAAATCTACTACGACTAAACCAACTCCCACATCCTCAACGTCGAGAACACCAAAGCTCAAAACTCCAAATCCCAAAAGTGCAGTATCTCCAAGTGATTGCGCTGATGAACATGATGAAGTTGAAACTGAAATAGAGAATAATAAAGCTGGAAAAATCAGTCGTGACCTTAAACCATTGGAAATATCAACCTCTTATATAAAAGTTGAAACATGAAGATTTTGTCTAAGGTGAGTTGTATTGGAAGCCATTGGATCTAAGAGGTCGAAATCAATGGGTTTTAATTTGTAGTGGTGGTGGATGGGTTGGTATATATGTAATAACAAATAAATAAGAGGGTGTATATGTAATAACAAATGAATAAGTTTGTAGAATCGTGTCCAAAAAAAGTGCACTTTTTGGGCTACTTATCCATTTAGAGAATTAACCCTTTAGTAAAATGTTTGGTTCATTTCAAATGATATTACTGTAGAGTGAAAGACACATTAGGTTATTGAATACGGTCATGTTTGGCAACAAGCATTTGGAAGCGTTTAGGAGCGACAAGCGGGAAGCGGTTAACATTTTAGATGAAAAGCTTGTTTGGCAACACCTCAACAAGCGTTTAAATATTGTGTTACCGCTCCAATCTAAATGCTTCTTGAATAAGCATTCCGGAATTGCTCCAAGCGTTTAGATACTGAAATTACATATATACCCTCATTTGTTTAATCATTTATTTTATTTTAATGTGTATATGACTTTTTTCGTAATTTTACACTTTATAATTACTGATACAACTACGTTACAAAACACTTTTTTTAAATAAACAACTACTGCTTACTGCTTACAGCTTACTGCTACTGCCAACTGCTTACTGCTATTGCTATGTGTCGCCAAACATAGCCTACGTTGCTCTACAATGGACATGTTTGACCCATGTTGATCTTTCATTTATTTTTGGAAACTTTTGGCATTTGTTAATCTGAATTATATAAATTCTAAATTATTATCTGAATATTTATTTAAGTTTTCATTTTCAAAAACAGCAAAATGACTAAATTAAACATAAATGAATAATACATAGACATTGGAAGTCTTTAACCCTTTAAGAGAAAGAGTTAAACTCAATGTAATAAATTTATTTCCAACAAAAACATTATACTATAATACATTCATTGGGATCTCTCCCCCCAACAACACTGCTACAGTGTTTTAATATTTTTATTCCAGGCTACGTAAACGGTGTTAGTATGGGCAGCGCACGTTCTTTATTTTTTTATTTATTTATTTTTTGAAATTTCCGCTGAATTCCGGTCCTT
>LBNU01021435.1:0-59538 GCA_014162995.1 Artemisia annua | reverse complement strand
TAATAATTTTTATTACCCAGCTACAGTAACTAACGGTCGTTAGTTACTGTAGCAACGACCGTTAATTTATTTTTTATTTATTTTTTTTGTTGATTCCGCCGCCAATTGGTCCTTCGTCTTACAGGTTCGTTGCACATTTAGTCCTTATAACTAATGGTCGTTAAGTTATTTAACGACTGTTAGCTAATGACCGTTATCTTTAACATTTTCTTTTAAAATTCGTGCGAAATTGGTTCTTCATCTCAGAGTTTAGTTGCATATTTAGTCCTCTCATAATTTACATAATTGGCCCTTCATGCTATACGTCCATTGCAAAGTCAGTCCTTTGTCACTAAATTGACGTTAAGTAGCTACCGGCCGTTATCACGCTTTCCCTATTCGGAAAACACCTCGCGGCAACGCGCGAGATTCCCACCTCGTTATACTACAAGTTAATGGATTATGCGTTTATGTTCAATCTAATTATTATTCTACTTTTATATTCCATTTAGTCATTGTCATATTTTTTACCTGCTCACAAAACCAATTATTTGAGTCACTTTGCTTCTAGAAAATATTCAATTGTGTAACTTCAGTGACCCAAAATAGTTTTCCTACCGTTAGTCTCTTGAAAAGGTATATGGGATTAGGTAGGGAAATTAAAATTAAAATTAAAATTAAAAAGTGTTCTATCAAGACCAAGAGGCTTACCATATTGTTAGTTGTTAGATGCTGGCTAAACATACTTTAAAAACCGTGGACCCGAGTTATTATACGCCTGTTATGTCAATTTGCTCGAAAAAAAGTATGTTAATCAAAGATTAGGTACGACAAGTCACAATGTGAGTGGTTGCTTTTTAATTAAGTTATCATTTCTTGAATTTAATGTTTTATAGAACATGGGAAATTGATTAGCAAAAACAGCAGATCTATATACATAAGTTACACACGGCTGATACATCCATACTTGCATTAGAAATTTAAATATATGTGACATGTAATTCATGTTTACAAGTATAATAAAGCCTAGTTATTCACATATCCACAAATCAAGTCTAGATTTTGGAAGTTTTGACACAATGACAGCCTGAAAATGATGAAATAATAACTCGTCACTTGGAAACTTTATGTTTTACAAGCAAAAACTGAAAAAAGAAAAAAAAATAATAAAATAATAAAAAAAAATGACTGACTGACTAAATAATTGGATTTGCTAACAACAACGCACTGGATGCTGTTTAAGCATTAAAAGAAATTAATGAACTCATGTATTCGATAATTATACACTTTTAATTATTTTAAATATGATATGTGTTGTTAAATATAAAATGTTTAGAGATTATTAAATGATAATTTTTTAAAAATAAAATGTTTAAACAACAACCAGTGGGTTGTTATTAGCAAATCCCTGAATAATATTTTCCTAATAATATTTGATGTCTGCGTCTTTGTTTATTTTTTTTAGAGAAGAATGTATGCATTTAATATGAAAACGAATCAAGTTGCTGTTCAAATTAATTTTCCATACGCATGGCGGCATGCTCGTGGGCAGTGCATGTGGCGACAAAGATGGGTATAATTGTTGTAAACGTCTAAACTCTAAGCAATCATACATACGCACATGCATGAATCTTTCCATACGCATTTTATGGTCAAGGAAAATTATATATTTACGTGTGAGATATATAAAATTTGCCCGTTACTATGTATACTTATGTGTCTATGTATGTTATGGTCAAGGAAAATTAAAATAAACGTGGGAAATGTAATACCATGATGAGTTAAGTGGCAACTTTTGCATGCCATTAAATAAGACTATAAAATGGACGTGGTCGCTTTAACTACCGTAGAAAACTTTCGATGTGACACACTAAAATGGAATAAAACTCAACATCTCGTCTCACTTTAATTATTAATTCGATATCATGGTGAACCAAATGATTAACACTTTTTTGAAAATTCATAGACAACAACTTTACAAGAACATATAATTAATTCAATAATTTAACATCTTTTTCTAACACTTAACATGTGTAAAAGACTAAAAGTGAGGCGGAAATTAGGCATTCTTTATAATTTTTCAAATGAGTACACTTTAAGTTTTAAATTTGGACATTCTTTTTCTAGTCACTGTAAAGTGTTACCTTTCTTCTAGTAATTCAGAATCATATACAATCATTAAATCGGAACTTTAATATACCTTAAATTATAGCAACGTATATTTATACTTGAAAATGCTCAAAGTATAATTTTCTTTTCCAACTAGTTCAACTTGGTTTTATATAAGGAGTAATTATGTTTTTATTTAACGAAGCCATCAGGACTTGGAATAGTAGGCCTCGTTTGGCGGCTACTGGATTTTAACAACGCATGTGCATCAATTATTATACATATTTCTTTTGACTTTTGACTTGGTGAAATAAAAAAAGAAAATTAGGCTGCGTCAATTAAAATGCCTCCAATACGTGTTTGACTGACAATAAAAATGTGGGTTTAGGAATTTTAATTGTATGAATAAAGCTAAAAGCGGGCTATTTTAAATTCCTTCCACTTGTGAAGCATTTTCATTTACTTAGAATTTTAAATGGCACAATTTATATATCTTGAATCAAACGCCTCCTCAGTGTTTTCCAAAACACTATCAAAATAGCTTAGTGATTTAACACTTTGATATTCGCATAAAAGATACAAGTTTAAAACATCACATGGCATGCATTTAAGTGCCAAAAAGAATAATTGATCGTATCGATAGGCGGATACACTTGCAAAACGGTCACGAGAATACTAGACCTCGTAAATCAGGAGAAGGAAAAANGTATGTTAGTCATTTTAGAGAAAAGTTTAAATGACCGATTTAATAAAAAGATTAATAATTACATTATTATGTACTTTCTAACTCCAAATTTTAGTTTTAAGCTAGGTTTTGGATGGTGAGCATGGTTTCAACTTTCAGCGATAAATGCGTTGTAAATCCATCACTACATACACACAATAAGCCCTGTCATTATAATTGAAATCAATGGGGTTGGATATTTGATCGTTTTCATTTGTTGGCTTTCTATTTAGGTAACAATCATGAAAGCTAGGTTTCACAACCATATGTTGTGCACCAACTCCCTTTACATAATCCATGTTAGCCCTGAAAATAATGTTATATGTTGGAAATTGCATTAGTTAAAAGCACAAGGACTAGTTCTGTCAATAGGACATAGTTTTAGTGTTTTGTAGTATATATACTCTCCTAGTTGCAACTAGGAGATGTTGGATGTTCATTGTAATAATAACGTGTGTGTGGTTTCTCCTCTTTCTCTCTCTAGAAAACACACACACCTTCCCCAATTCTTTAATCTAATATACCATGTTTAACCTTTATTTCGAGCATCCCCGACCTCCTGAAGATTGATTCTTGGTTATAACAAGTGGTATCAGAGCTAACCAGGGGCGATTCGTGGTGTTTTTGGGTGTTTTGGGTAGCTAGTCTAGGGTTTGATGGCTCGTTGAGTAGTTTTGTGGCTGGTCGTGTTGTTTTAGCACCACAAAACATCTAGGGTTTCATCTTATTCTTGTGATTAGGCTGCTAACGATTAGTGGGTATGGATATTGGGTTTTTATGGTGATTCTCGTGGTTTTTAAAGGCTGAGTCGTGGGGTTCATGTTCTTTTGCGAGTATGGGATTTAGGGTTTTGCGAGTATGAGATTTGGAGCAGTTTATTGCGAGTATCAAGAGTTTTTTACGAGTATGCTTTGAGTATTGCGAGTATGCTTCATTTTCTTGCGAGTATGGTCTTGCGAGTATGCTTCAGATTCTTGCGAGTATGGTCTTGCGAGTATGCTTCAGGTTCTTGCGAGTATGGTCTTGCGAGTATGCTTCAGGTTCTTGCGAGTTTGGTCTTGCGAGTATGCTTCAGGTTCTTGCGAGTTTGGTTCATCTTGGCGAGTAAGCCTATGTTCACCTTATCGTATTGCGAGTAAGGTTCTTAGCGAGTATCATAAGGCCAAACTATACTTCGTTCAACTCTTGTTAGCGAGTATGCTCCAAATTCAGCGAGTATGAGAAAGGTTTAGCGAGTTTGCCAAAAAAAAAAAAGTTTTTTGGCGGGAAAATTTGAGTAAAATTTATTTTCTGCAAGAGCTTAAACGTTCAATTTTTACGCGAGATTCAAAATTTGGTATAACGTTGAAAATTTTGACCAAAAATTCAAATTTTTTGGCCAAAATTCAAATTTTTCGGTAAAATTTGGCGTAAAAATTTTTATAACTCAAATTTTTCGTGCAACCTTAGACTCGCATTTCATAGTGATTTTCATAGTTTGGGCGAGAAATTTTTCAATTTCAATTTTTGGAGGGAAAAATATGAAATCACTAAACCTAAACCCTAATATCACCTCACCCAATACATGATATTATTGGTACACCTTATACAAGAACATGATTCATTAACTTGTTTCATTACATGAATACCAATATATCACCTCACCCACTTCATGATATCATTGGTAGACCTTATACAGAACATGATTCAATTCATTTGTTTCATTACATAAATACCAATATATCACACCTCAAAACACACCACGTTTTGCTTAAAAAGATCCTGATCAAGAATCATAATACAATGACGATGGCTAATATCAGAAGTTTGTGACTACAAGGAGAATTCTTTATTATTTATTTGGGTTTGAAGTGAAGTTTTACGGATGCGTACTTATTTCATCTTCTTTCTTTCTTCCATTCCGCGAAGATGACTTGTTGGGCACATACTTATGTTAACCTAGGTGTTACATTCATGGTGACGAAGACTTGGTTTATCTAGTTTTCATAGGTCAAGGGGTGGACGGACGAAGACCTAGTTAACTATCACTTAAAGGAGTTACGTTGTAGTGCTCAGTGTCACACGTAGTTGTGGATAATCAAGAGGTGTTATACGTCTCATACTTGTTGGTTGGTTGGATGAAGAGTATTGAGTACTTAGGGATTCGATGGTGTACGAACTCTCAACATCGTTCTTAGTCACTACACGAACCACAAGCTTAAGTCACAAGTCTGGGGAATCTTACTTCATTCTCAAGTTTCATATCGAGTTTTTCTGCATGAGGTTAATAGAAATAGCCGTCGTTGTTGATTCAGAGGTTGATAAAGCGTTAGACAATTTCATATGGTATCGTTAGTAGATTGGGATTATCGACATCTTCACACGTGCTGATTATAGTCTATTCTAAAGGTGCTTCCGGTTACAACTACATATACACATTGGTATGCTGATTTCGATGAGATCGCAATCATCAGGGGAGAGAAATGTGAACTAAATATGTACTTTATGAAGTACTAAAGGTCCATGTGACCAGGATGAACTGTTTCTACCCTTGTTAATTACATGTGTACGTTATGGACTGATTTATAAGATAGCTGGAATGCATTTGGTGAAGAAGAAGATGTTGATACATTGTACCCCCGAACAGAAAATCTTGAAGAAGGTCGAGTCTACAGTCATTTTACATATTCCGCTGCATGTTTGAAGACTAAAGACGGTTCGCATGTGTTTATCATAAAAGACTTCTTCAGAGTTAAGGCATTCATCAGAGATGTTGTCAGTTTGGGGGAGAGCACTAATTAGGGGAGAGTGTATTGTAATGGTCAATGTTAATCCCTAATTAGATTCGCTCACATTGTTCCTCTACAAGTCAAAGTGATGGCAGCCGAGAAGACTCAGATGTATAAGAAGCTATGGTGCTTGAAGACCACTCTCAGAGCTGTTGTGCTTATGTTTTGTATTGTGTTTTACTTAATTGTGCTTGTAGGGAACATTGTAAGCAATTTCCATATAACATTACTTTGGGGAGAGATTGTTAGCCTTGAAAATAATGTTATATGTTGGAAATTGCATTAGTTAAAAGCACAAGGACTAGTTCTGTCAATAGGACATAGTTTTAGTGTTTTGTAGTATATATACTCTCCTAGTTGCAACTAGGAGAGGTTGGATGTTCATTGTAATAATAAGGTGTGTGTGGTTTCTCCTCTTTCTCTCTCTAGAAAACACACACACCTTCCCCAATTCTTTAATCTAATATACCATGTTTAACCTTTATTTCGAGCATCCCCGACCTCCTGAAGATTGATTCTTGGTTATAACAATCCATGACGTCCTACTTTTAAATACAAGTTGACCATTTGTGAAATCTTCTTATAGTCGAAAGTTATTGAGATCTTGGCAACTTAATTAACATATATAGTCGAAGTAACGTCCATATCTTAACGATTATGAAGAGATGTATATCTGTAACGTACTTTGATTTTATTTTGTATTTTTGTATGCTAAAAAACATGTTGTGCAAGTATCCAAATACAATTGAGAAAGAAGAATACAATGTACGTTAGATTTCCCCTATAATATGGGTAATGCGATTGAAACGGGTGTAGCACCTGCTACACGCGGCACTACTATAGATCTGCCCTTGACTAAAGACCAAATCATGTAAAGATAATATTGGTAATAATCACATGGATCGTTTGTGCACATCTTTACTTCTTATAACGCATATAGGACGTTCTATCTTTCAAAATCTTAAAAGTTTCAATTTAGACACTTTCTTATTATAGAATTGTGTTAGTCTTGTGATGCGTAGGGATTGCTTACGCACTTTGTTTTACCTCTCAAGGGATCTCAAGAGGCTTACAATCCCCACCAGGCAGTGTACCTGACCGATGTAGTATAGTGTAGTGGCAAGTACCGGGGGATTGATCGTTCTCTCACAGGGAATAGTGTTAGTTATGTTAAAGACTACTCTAATTAAGGTCTAAGGGCGGAGGATGATTATTTTTGTATTTTTATGTTTTTTAGAAAGCACTAAAATCTCGTTTTTTGAAGGAGTGGGCGGAATTAGTTACCTCGCGGCAACGCGCGAGATTCCCACCTCGTTATACTACAAGTTAATGGATTATGCGTTTATGTTCAATCTAATTATTATTCTACTTTTATATTCCATTTAGTCATTGTAATATTTTTTACCTGCTCACAAAACCAATTATTTGAGTCACTTTGCTTCTAGAAAATATTCAATTGTGTAACTTCAGTGACCCAAAATAGTTTTCCTACCGTTAGTCTCTTGAAAAGGTATATGGGATTAGGTAGGGAAATTAAAATTAAAATTAAAATTAAAAAGTGTTCTATCAAGACCAAGAGGCTTACCATATTGTTAGTTGTTAGATGCTGGCTAAACATACTTTAAAAACCGTGGACCCGAGTTATTATACGCCTGTTATGTCAATTTGCTCCAAAAAAAGTATGTTAATCAAAGATTAGGTACGACAAGTCACAATGTGAGTGGTTGCTTTTTAATTAAGTTATCATTTCTTGAATTTAATGTTTTATAGAACATGGGAAATTGATTAGCAAAAACACCAGATCTATATACATAAGTTACACACGGCTGATACATCTATACTTGCATTAGAAATTTAAATATATGTGACACATGTAATTCATGTTTACAAGTATAATAAAGCCTAGTTATTCACATATCCACAAATCAAGTCTAGATTTTGGAAGTTTTGACACAATGACAGCCTGAAAATGATGAAATAATAACTCGTCACTTGGAAACTTTATGTTTTACAAGCAAAAACTGAAAAAAGAAAAAAAAAATAATAAAATAATAAAAAAAAATGACCGACTGACTAAATAATTGGATTTGCTAACAACAACGCACTGGGTGCTGTTTAAGCATTAAAAGAAATTAATGAACTCATGTATTCGATAATTATACACTTTTAATTATTTTAAATATGATATGTGTTGTTAAATATAAAATGTTTAGAGATTATTAAATGATAATTTTTTAAAAATAAAATGTTTAAACAACAACCAGTGGGTTATTATTAGCAAATCCCTGAATAATATTTTCCTAATAATATTTGATGTCTGCGTCTTTGTTCAAATTAATTTTCCATACGCATGCTCGTGGGCAGTGCATGTGGCGACAAAGATGGGTATAATTGTTGTAAACGTCTAAACTCTAAGCAATCATACATACGCACATGCATGAATCTTTCCATACGCATTTTATGGTCAAGGAAAATTATATATTTACGTGTGAGATATATAAAATTTGCCCGTTACTATGTATACTTACGTGTCTATGTATGTTATGGTCAAGGAAAATTAAAATAAACGTGGGAAATGTAATACCATGATGAGTTAAGTGGCAACTTTTGCATGCCAAATAAGACTATAAAATGGACGTGGTCGCTTTAACTACCGTAGAAAACTTTCGATGTGACACACTAAAATGGAATAAAACTCAACATCTCGTCTCACTTTAATTATTAATTCGATATCATGGTGAACCAAATGATTAACACTTTTTTGAAAATTCATAGACAACAACTTTACAAGAACATATAATTAATTCAATAATTTAACATCTTTTTCTAACACTTAACATGTGTAAAAGACTAAAAGTTAGGCAGAAATTAGGCATTCTTTATAATTTTTCAAATGAGTACATTTTAAGTTTTAAATTTGGACATTCTTTTTATAGTCACTGTAAAGTGTTACCTTTCTTCTAGTAATTCAGAATCATATACAATCATTAAATCGGAACTTTAATATACCTTAAATTATAGCAACGTATATTTATACTTGAAAATGCTCAAAGTATAATTTTCTTTTCCAACTAATTCAACTTGGTTTTATATAAGGAGTAATTACGTAGTATGTTTTTATTTAACGAAGCCATCAGGACTTGGAATAGTAGGCCTCGTTTGGCGGCTACTGGATTTTAACAACGCATGTGCATCAATTATCATACATATTTCTTTTGACTTATGACTTGGTGAAATAAAAAAAAGAAAATTAGGATGCGTCAATTAAAATGCCTCAAATATATGTGTTTGATTCACAATAAAAATGTGCGCTTAGGAATTTTAATTGTATGAATAAAGCTAAAAGCGGGCTATTTTAAGTTCCTTTCACATGGGAAGCATTTTCATTTGCTTAGAATTTTAAATGGCACAATTTTTATATCTTGAACCAAACGCCTCCTTAGTGTTTTCCAAAACACTATCAAAATAGCTTAGTGATTTAACAATTTGATATTCGCATAAAAGATACAAGTTTATTGAGCCAACTCATGAGAAGGTTATTGATGGAGTTCGTTTTTCGAAACCTAGGGTCACATTGAATTATCGTTGGCAGCCAGTTTCGAAAAAGAAAGTTGGATCTGATGGAGCGTCATCTTCTAAAGGTAATGGCACTAACAAGAATGCTAGTGGCCCTAATGTGCATGCTGCTCAAGAACAACCGGTTAATCAAGCAAAGAGTGATGTGCATACTCCTAAGAAGTATATTCATGATGATTTAAGTGATATCATCACTAAGAATCCATTTGGTGCGCTTAGTGATGAGGTGACCAGTTCTGGAGTGGGGCCTGAGGTTGTGCCGTCACAAGGGGAGCAAAGCGGGCATGTAATGGAGATTGATAGTGACAATGAGGTTGATGAGTCTATTGAGTTTGGTAAACCAAGTACCCCTATTTACGAGAAAATTGATAAGCTTGAAAAGCTTATTATTGAGGGGAAAGGAACGCTTGTGGATGATAATGGGAAACCTGTTCCGGTGGTTGATGGTCTTAAGAAGGGAAACCCATTCTCTAAGGTGGGTGATGTGGTTGTCTCTGATAGTGATGATGAGGTTTTTGAACAAAACGATCCTATGAATACTTACTTGTCATCAGTAGGAGGACATAACGAGCTTGAAGGTTATTTTTCTGATGATTATGCTGCCCAGGTCCTAGACTTACCTGGGCAATTGGAGGAATTTAACAAGCTATTCGACTTTCAGGTTCAAGCAGTTCGAGGGGAAGTAATCTGTTATGAGGATTTGTCTAAGTGTTTTACATGTTTTTTTCTTTCTTTCATGGTTGTTATAGGTGTTTGGTAGATAGGTGTTCATTTATGGCATGTCGTAAATGATCTAGTGGTTGTTCAAGCGGTTGCTTGAGGTTAATGTGGTATTTCAGCCACATTCCATTGTACTTTAAAGTTTTTTTGGTTAATATATTTTGCCAGGGTGGAGATTCCTTTACCCAAAAAAAGATACAAGTTTAAAATATCACATGGCATGCATTTAAGTGCCAAGAAGAATAATTGATATCGATAAGCGGATGCACTTGCAAAACGGTCATGAGAATACTATAGTCAGACCTCGTACATCTGAGAGAGAAAAAAAAAAAAAAAAAAAAAAAAAAAAAAAAAACTCACTCTCTTTAGGTGACTTGTCATTTACTTGAGTATGTATGTTGTCATTTTAGAGAAAAGTTTAAATGACAGATTTAATAAAAAGATTAATAATTACATTATTATCTACTTTCTAACTCCAAATTTTAGTTTTAAGCTAGGTTTTGGATGGTAACCATGGTTTCAACTTTCAGCGATAAATGCGTTGTAAATCCATCACTACATACACACAATAAGCCCTATCATTGCAATTGAAATCAATGGGGTTGGATATTTGATCGTTTTCATTTGCTGGCTTTCTATTTAGGTAACAATCATGAAAGCTAGGTTTCACAACCATATGTTATGCACCAACTCCCCTTACATAATCCATGACGTCCTACTTTTAAATACAAGTTGACCATTTGTGAAATCTTCTTATAGTCGAAAGTTATTGAGATCTTGGCAACTTAATTAACATATATAGTCGAAGTAACGTCCATATCTGAACGATTATGAAGAGATGTATATCTGTAACGTACTTTGATTTTATTTTGTATTTTTATATGCTAAAAAACATGTTGTATCCAAACACAGTTGAGAAAGAAGAATACAATTCACGTTAGATTTCCCCTATAATATGGGTAATACGATTGAAACGGGTGTAGCACCTGCTACACTAGGCATTACTAAAGATCTGCCCTTGACTAAAGACCAAATCATGTAAAGATAATGTTGGTAATAATCATATGGATCGTTTGTGCACATCTTTACTCTTTATAATACATTTAGGACGTTCTATCTTTAAAAATCTTAAAAGTTTTAATTTAGACACTTTCTTATTATAGAATTGTGTTAGTCTTGCTATCATATAACTTCTCGCATACACTTCTTAAACTTGTAACAGCCATCCAGAATTTCACTAGTCTGGAAAGGGCCACACCCGGCAGACAGCGGCCCACTCTACGCCTAAACCCTAATCCATGCCCTATAAATATAGGGCTGGTTTTCCCTTCTTCACACCACACAACAGGTTACTCTAAACCTAATTCTTGTATGCTATATCGCATCAATACTAACTTGACCGTCGGAGATGGATCCCGGGGCTATGGCCTCGGGTCCACTCCTGACGAGTTCTCTTTGTTGACAGGTCTACTCAGGGCTCGAGAAGACGACGAAAGGCCTAGGGAGAGTCGTCAAATCCAGCCAGCGCCAGATTATGTATCAACAAGTGGCGCCATCCGTGGGACATGAACAAAATATTTTGTCTCGTATGCTCACCATATATTGTCGCTAGCCTATGACCGACTTACGGTATGAATAGACTCATTAAGGTTAGTAGACCTCAGCTTATCAATTCGTGTTTCACTCATATGATTTGGCTAAATGTTAATTTGTAATAAATCACATATTCTGGTGGCCAAGCTCATATTGTTTATTAAATTAAGGCCATCCTAGTTGTTACACCGTACCCAATTTATAAAATAACGAATATAATAATCATAATATTTCTTCACATAAGATATAAGAAGGTGTATAATAGTCTAATCTTTTACTACTAAGATAGACAAAGGAAACGGTAGACCATTATTCACTCTCGGATTCATTTGCGAAAACAAAGATACAAATTGTGCACACTGGTGAATAAAGTGATCGACTTGTTTTATCTTTTAAATATTCATAAGATTTTATGTAAATCTTTTAACTTGGTAAACACGATTTTATCTATAGTCGCACTAAGTCCGCATGATCGGACCTACTTTATCTTTTGCCCGCGAATTAATTCGCGCACATAATGTTTTTACGGTTGGTATGCTTGTTTGCACGTTTGAACAACGCAATCACGATGAATCTACCCGCGTTAGGCCGTGTGTTCGGACATCTTCGCAGATTAGCTACGTGCTATTGAACAGGCACCACGATGTTAGCCAATCGCCATGAGCGCACTGGGCATAAGCCGTGGTCATGTTATGTTCATCTGCGGTCATCCACAAATGTTCGGGTCTATGTGGTCACGATACATCCATCTGCGTCTGTGCGTGCAATTGAAACTATTGGTCACGGTCACAGTGCGATTGAAATAACAATTTATGTAGTTTGTAAAACCTCACGATAGGTGTAATTCGCACTACTACTTCTCTTATATGTTAATTTCACATGCTATGTGCTATATATTGCTTCACGCTAATCTTTTACTTCATTAGGTTTTATATGTTGTGATTCGCGGCATATACTTTTAATATTTGCATTAAGTGTTTCTCAGGATTTGAATAACTAAGAATAATGCTCCTACAAAAGTAGCACCATCAAACTTGGGGGGCTACCAGGGTATATAATACCACTGTTTCCGTACGCGTCACTCAGGTATATTTGGAAGCAGATCGTACGTAAGAGGTATTGCAAGCCCGGTACAAAGAAGGATTTGAATATTCGCACCATCTTGCCGCAGGGGAGACCTCCTTTGTCGGTTGTAAAGATGGATGTAATGTTCGCACCTCCTTGTCGCGCACAGCGCGCACCTTTGCCACAGAAGCATGTCTTCTGTCGCACCATGCTGCATCGCTACTGGTACAAAAGGTACGCCCTTACCCAGGATGCAGCATACGAGATCCACCTTCACCATTGTGAGACTCTCACAATCGCAATGTCAGTGTTACCCCAACTATAGAACTACGTGTTCTTCTTACGGGGTCTTTACTGTCACACTGTGGCGGGAAACCTAGCATATGCGCATCCCTCCCCGTCATGTAAGAACGGGTGTTACTCAGGATGGAACATGGTCACCACGGACGCGCCTACAAGGTCGCGGATTCGGATATAGTCTAATGGGCTAAACAGGACTGCGCCTCTGGGACAACCAGTGCGCACTGTCGCATTTGGGCTGCGCAGTATAGTCCGTCCTATGTGCACACCTGAGTTGCGCACACATGGGCCATGCCGTCATGGTTGATTGGGCCTACGCGGCCATGAACAGAACTTAAGTCTAGCATAACATAGCCATGCACTATGTCACACTAGACTTGGGGGGCTTGTGGACGTATAGTCTGGAATGGGCCAGGCCCGGCAGACAGCGGCCCACTCTACACCTAAACCCTAATCCATGCCCTATAAATATAGGGCTGGGATTCTCTTCTTCACACAACACAACAGGTTACTCTAAACCTAATTCTTGTATGCTATATCGCATCAATACTAACTTGACCGTCGGAGGTGGATCCCGGGGCTACGGCCTCGGGTCCACTCCTGACAAGTTTTCTTTGTTGACAGGTCTACTCAGGGCTCGAGAAGACGAAGAACGGCCCAGGGAGAGTCGTTGGATCCAGCCCGCGTCAGATTATGTATCAACAAAAACTATAACAATCATTTTAATATTCAGAAAATCAATTGTGCTTATGTAACAACCAATGCAATATTGCTCAACAATCAAAAGGCTTAAAATCGGTTATGCATCCGTTTTGTCTTACAAATAACGTAACACTGTTGAAATAGGAATTAAAATGTCACTTTACATATAATACAATTAAAAATACAAGTCTTTTTTATATTTTTATATATAGCAACATGAATTTGTTAGCAACACCGATGATAGAGTTATCATCATGAAAAACGTACAAGCGAATGACATTTGTTCGCCAAAAAGTTTAGTTACATGGGTACCCGCCGCCGCAACGCGTAAATAACCGGCTAATATCCATCGATTAATTCAAACACATTCTTTTGACTTGCGAGTAATAGTGAGATATTAACCGAGGTTACTTAATTTAGCCATTAAGTGTATTTTTTTTTTTGAAAAGTAAGTTTCATTAAAAAAAAACAAACACGGAATGTCCTCGAAACAAGGACACCCGGGCAAAACAACCGAGATTACATCGAGTCTAGCGGATATTAAGTGTATAAATGAGTAAAGTAGAAAACAGAAAATTACATATTATTTTCCGAACGACCATCAAGTTAGTCTAATGGTCGGATACTTAATTTGTGTTTACAAAGTGTTTGGTATACCAAACTCATTAGACACATATATTAGGAGTAGCCCAAGAAAAAGTCAATCACAGTTGACAGTTCGTTGTATATGATCACAAGGATACCACAATTTGCATCTTAGTTAATGACCCGGTATTCTCAGATAACATGTTTTTAATTGAGTATTAAAAGTCTATATTTATCATTTTAGAGACAACTGATAATTTCATTACCATCTACTTGCATGCTCCTAGTCTTGTTTTAGTTTTTTGGATATATATAGTGAGCATGCATGGTTTCAACTTTCAGCGATAGATGAGTTAAATCCCTCACCACATACACACAATCTGCCCTATCACTGTGATTGAAATAAATGAGGTTGGATATATGATCGATCGTTTTCATTTGCTGGCTTTCTGTTTGTATCTTATCTTATCTTTTGTCCACCATCATTTTGTAACAATCAATGAAAGATTTCACATGCAACCATACATGCAAATTAAATATATATGAATGACGACCTACTTTGAGGTGTAGCTAGATTAATTGGTCTTTCAAATACTGATGAGCCAAGTTATAATGTGAATGTGAATGTGTTGTGTCAATTACATCTCATATTTTGGCTGATTAGTTTTTGTGAAACAATTAGGTATTGCAGTGTTATCAAGATAACAATGTTGACGAATGACGATCATGCTATCTCATGAAAAATGTGCTTGACCGAAATAGGACCGGTGATGACATGGAATCGAAATAAGATTGTGGGATCGAAGTAGAATAGTAAGATCGTGAACCATACATTCTTGGTGTTAAGTATATATTCTCAAGCGGTTTAAATCGAGGGGAAATAATCTTAACCCGTGCATCTTTTTTTGGGTGTTGACCGACCTTTATCTAAGAATCTAGCTAGCACCGGACAATGAGCTAGCTCGTTTCTGAGTGACTTTTAGATGGGAGTTGGGTGTTGAGTAAATATTACAAATCTTTAAGTTGCCTAAGTTATTAGCTCGACCCATGCCACTGTCATGTTAACCAATGGCTCAATGTTTTGTTTTTTCTGTTCTCTAGAAAANAGTTGCTCTCTTGAGAAGTTAATTCATTGGTTCATTATATTAGCACACGATTGGTTGAGTTGTTTCTTCACTTTACAATACATCACCAATAAATAATTTGTTTTGTCCCCCAAAATGGTTGATTCCATTGATGCACGTCAAATACTCAATTATGCATATATTTATCTGATGATGAATTCTTGAAAACAAACTTGTGATCATTATATTATACATGAGTGAAAGATTTCATTAATAACTTGAAGATATCCTACATGTGCTATTCATTTACGAACAGTTCTTTAGACAGTTCAACGAAACGCTAAAGGATGGCCATTGTTCGAAAGCAAGATCACCATATTCCATTGATAGTTAATTACAAGTGTATGGCAGAAATGGTAGCTCTAGTTGACCATCAGGTGACTTTCATCACCGAAGCTTCATAACAGACATATATATGTCATGAAATCTAATTAAACTAGACGATTATCCGCGCATTGCACCGACGATATATAATAGCATTAACTTATGTGTGTAACTTTCTTTTATAAATATATAGGTGTGGAGTAAAAAAGAGTGAATTAATATATTGTATTGCCTTTGATAAATAGGATTATTTTAGTCTAATGAATTAATCAACTTTTAAATTTTTAAGTTTTAATCAAATATTTTTTCTCGTTATATATGGTATATATTTTGCTCTTACTTGGCTTAGTTATCAGTTTGTTCAACGAATGTATACTGTGATAAACTTTCTTAGGCCAACCTTTTTATTTTTCATATTTGGGCCCTAATAGCACCCAATGACGTCGTGAGACAAACAAAATGATGGCTCAATGGTAATTGTTTGGGCCTAATACTGAGCAAATTAGTTGAATGTCAAATATTAAAACATACATACCCCATAGTCCCATACTATACAGTTTACACATATGGCACTGATTTGTTCATTCATGATTCATGTGTTGATTATTGTCCCTTTTTCTGCAATACTACAGCTTCACTACTCAGAGGTGAATGCCAATTAATGTAAATCAGTACTATTTGTTAGCCCATATTACTATGTATTATTGTATCGGGCTCAAGCCCGTTTCTAGACCATTCCTATTATCTGTATATATGTAACCTGTACCTCGTGATTATCAATCAAGCAATCAAATCAGTATTATCTCTAAATACCGAACATGGTATCAGAGATTTAATATTTTACGCTCCATTCCTAATTTAACTCATCTTCACCCCGCTCCTCTAATCTCTGTTGACTACTGCTTCACCACACCCAAAAATATTCAACATAACCGATCCAAAATTTTAATCTTCATTGTTAAGTGTGTTGGTGATTCGTGCTAGGTCACACTCCGCACACAAGTTATTGTTACTTGTGCGTTAGAAAGGTCACAAGTGTTATTCTATTCGATATACTCTCATTATTTATTATTATTTTTTTTGTTTCTGCTAGTGCTTGTGTTCGTGTTCATCAACCATTTTTCTTTTAAGCCAAAGTTTATTATCCAAGATGTTACACCCTTCACCTACTATCTCCTCTATTAATAGTATGACACCTAGTCAAATGTTGGAACTAACATACAATCAACAAACCACGTCAGCTAAATTGGGATATAGTGGTTCGGTTGGTTTGGGACAAACAGCTTCACAAAGTGGGACTCCTACCAATGTATTACCTGTGGCATTTGTTTCTGGACCAGCTCATGTTCATATTGGAATACCAAGTCAACCCTTTAGCCCACTAGGTCACATCTATCAACCGGGTCAATTAAATCAGTCGGGTCTACATATGTACAACCAAGCCCAATATTTTCCTCAGTCCACTAACCAGGTTCAAATGGGTACATCGGGTCAACAAGCTCAGGTGGGTCATCCGGCACAAATGAGGCAGCAGTTGGGTCAAATGTGGCAACAATCGGGTCAACTTACGGGTCATGAAACTGTATCGCCGAATGCATTTAATGCCATGACACTACATGATCCTACTCCCGGTAACTGGAATATGGATACAGGTGCAAGCTCACATCTTAATGCTTCAATTAATAGTCTTAGTAATGTTTTTAATACATGCATAATATTCCGGTCACCAATACGGGTCGTAGCATTTTGCCTACTCCTTCTCGACCCCTTTACTTAAATAACGTCCTTATTATCCCTCACATTGTCAAAAATCTTATATCCGTCCGTCAATTTGTTTGTGACAATAATTGCACTGTTGAGTTTGATCCTTTTGGTTTTTCCGTCAAGGATTTCATGACGCGTCGGGTGCTTCTCCGATGTGACAGCACGTGCGACCTTTACCCTGTCACGGCATCGTGTCCTATTCCCCAAGCTCTTCTTGTCAGTCAACATACGTGGCATCAGCGCCTTGGACATCCAGGGAGCGAAGTGCTACGTCGTCTCGTCTCAAATAATTTTATATCTTGTAATAAGGAGAAGCCACCAGTGCTTTGTCATGCTTGCCAGCTTGGCAAACACGTTCGACTTCCATTTGTCAGTTCTGATACTATTGTGAATGCATGTTTTGACGTTATTCATTCTGATGTATGGACTTCACCGATTTCGAGCCTCTCGGGTTTTAAATATTATGTTTTGTTTTTGGATAACTATTCTCATTTTGTTTGGGTCTACCCGTTGATAAACAAATCTGATGTATTATCAAAATTTGTTCTTTTTCGCAAGTACGTTCACACTCAATTTAAGTGTGAAATCAAATCGTTTCAGTGTGACCATGGCGGTGAATTTGATAACCGCACCCTACATAAACTTTTTGCTGACAATGGCATTCAGTTTCGTTTCTCATGCCCCAACACATCTCAACAAAATGGGAAGTCGGAACGGATGATTCGCACCATCAACAACCTCATTCGAACCCTACTTTTCCAAGCCAACCTTCCACCAACCTTTTGGGTTGAAGCTTTAAACATGGCTGTCCATTTAATCAACTTCTTACCTTCCACAGCTATTGCCAACGAAATCCCGTATACCCGGCTGTTTGGCCAAAACCCGGATTATAGCCTTATACGCACATTTGGCTGCTTATGTTACCCCCACCTATATCCTAATCACAAACTTGAACCACGCGCCACACCCTCAATCTACTTGGGACAAGCCTCCAATCATCGTGGGTATCGTTGCCTTGACTTAAACACCAATAAAATAATCATTTCACGCCATGTAACCTTTGATGAAACTGTTTTTCCATATGGCACCCCTAAACCAACATCGGCACCCAAATACAATTTCTTGGATGACTCACCCGATATAAATCCCCCATTCATTCCATCCGCCCCCGTTATGCAACCCACTGTACCTCAACCCACAAACGAGCCAACAACACCAATTCCCACCAGTCCTAATACAGCCCAACAACACACAACCCATGACCCATTACCATCCCCATCCCCACCCGCCGCCCAACAACAGACACCAAATACATCACCACCCGTGTACCAACACCAACATATTATCCCAAATCCTCCTATTAACCCAAACCCTGTCTCAACTCATTCCATGGTCACACGATATCGTGTCGGGACTAATCGTCCCACTCAACGTCTTAACATGCATGTGTCTTCGGTTTCACCATTACCAAAAACTTATGGTGAAGCGTTTGCTAATCCAAATTGGCGAAATGCTATGAGTGATGAATACACTGCACTTATTAAGAACGGAACTTGGATTTTAGTGCCTAAACCCACGGACACCAACATTATTCGCTCTATGTGGCTTTTTCGTCATAAGTATTTGGCTGATGGCACTCTTAGTCGTTACAAGGCTCGCCTTGTGGCGAATGGTAGTAATCAGTTAGAAGGGGTTGATGTAGATGAGACCTTTAGCCCTGTGGTTAAACCGGGCACTATTCGGACTGTTTTGAGTTTAGCTACTTCTCGACATTGGCCGATTCATCAGCTAGATGTCAAGAATGCTTTCTTACATGGTGATTTACCTGAGACAGTTTATATGCACCAGCCTCCGGGGTTTCGGGACCCTGTGCATCCTGATTATGTATGTCTGCTATNCTCCTATTAACCCAAACACTGTCTCAACTCATTCCATGGTCACACGATATCGTGTTGGGACTAATCGTCCCACTCAGCGTCTTAACATGCATGTGTCTTCGGTTTCACCATTACCAAAAACTTATGGTGAAGCGTTTGCTAATCCAAATTGGCAAAATGCTATGAGTGATGAATACACTGCACTTATTAAGAACGGAACTTGGATTTTAGTGCCTAAACCCATGGACACCAACATTATTCGCTCTATGTGGCTTTTTCGTCATAAGTATTTGGCTGATGGCACTCTTAGTCGTTACAAGGCTCGCCTTGTGGCGAATGGTAGTAATCAGTTAGAAGGGGTTGATGTAGATGAGACCTTTAGCCCTGTGGTTAAACCGGGCACTATTCGGACTGTTTTGAGTTTAGCTACTTCTCGACATTGGCCGATTCATCAGCTAGATGTCAAGAATGCTTTCTTACATGGTGATTTATCTGAGACAGTTTATATGCACCAGCCTCCGGGGTTACGGGACCCTGTGCATCCTGATTATGTATGTCTGCTACAACGATCTCTGTATGGGCTCAAGCAGGCCCCTAGAGCTTGGTTTCAGCGATTTGCATCTTATATCACTCGGGTTGGGTTTTCTTCTAGTCGTTGTGACTCATCTTTATTTATATACAGTCAGGGGACGGAGACTGCTTACCTGTTATTATATGTTGATGATATTGTACTGACAGTTTCTTCTGAGAGTTTGTTGCAGCGGATTATTGGATCCTTACATTAGGAGTTTGCTATGACAGATCTAGGTCCACTTAATTATTTTTTGGGTATTTCTGTCACACGTGATTCCACGGGGTTGTTCTTATCTCAGAAGAAGTATGCTATTGAGATTTTGGAGAGAGCACATATGGTTAACTATAATCCCAGTCGGACTCCTGTTAACACCGAGTCTAAACTAGGGGATGATGGTGATCCGGTATCTGATCCTACCTTATATCGGAGTCTTGCGGGATCTCTTCAGTATCTCACATTTACTCGCCCAGATATATCATATGCAGTTCAACAGGTCTGCCTTCATATGCATGATCCTCGAGAGCCCCATCTATCAGCTCTTAAACGGATTTTGCGGTATGTTCGAGGTACATTGCATTATGGGTTACAGTTGTTTGCCTCTTCTACTTCATCCTTGGTAGCATATTCTGATGCGGATTGGGCTGGTTGCCCCACTACTAGGAGATCCACTTCCGGTTATTGTGTCTTTCTTGGCAACAACTTACTCTCCTGGTCCTCTAAGCGTCAGCCGACTATTTATCGCTCTAGTGCAGAGGCAGAGTATCGTGGTGTTGCCAATGCTGTTGCTGAAACTTGTTGGTTACGGAATTTACTTCGTGAGCTGCACACACCTTTGTCTTCCGCTACGCTTGTCTACTGTGATAATGTTAGTGCTGTTTATTTATCTTGTAATCCGGTTCAGCATCAGCGTACGAAGCACATTGAGATTGATATTCATTTTGTTAGAGACTTGGTTGCTGCTGGTCAAGTTCGAGTGCTTCATGTTCCTTCTCGATATCAGTATGCTGACATCTTCACCAAAGGCTTGCCATCAACACTGTTTGAAAAATTTCGTACCAGCCTGAGCGTCCGGTGTCCTCCCGCTTCGACTGCGGGGGAGTGTTAGCCCATATTACTATGTATTATTGTATCGGGCTCAAGCCCGTTTCTAGACCATTCCTATTATCTGTATATATGTAACCTGTATCTCGTGATTATCAATCAAGCAATCAAATCAGTATTATCTCTAAATACCGAACACTATTGTTATCATCTTGATTAAAATAGGTTCTCCAAGAGTAAATAGATAAGGTTTTTCTTGTTCAGGTTATTTGAGGAGGGCGAGTCTTTTCGACTCAGATGTACACGTGGTCTCATCGAGTTAATCGTGAAAACGTTTCCTACCTTACATGGCCACCTCCAAATATACAGACCTTGTGAGAAAACTAAAATCTTATCGCTAGGTTATTTGGTGGTGGCCGGGTTGGATGCCGTGAATAACTCGAAGCAGCAACATAAGCCATGCCATAGTTCCATAATACCGAATAAGTTGATTACTAACGTGTAAGAATTTTTTGCACCATCTAACAATCAAACCACAAATTTGTTTCTCATTGCAACTTAATTACTAACCAAACAATACTACTCCATTCATCATTATATAAAAGATTTTGTAGCACGTCAAGAAAAACTAAGATAAACCTAATTAGAACATACATATGTTTTATCTCCGAGTATGCTACCATAAAAAACATTGTGACAGTCACTCCTAATATAAGAAATGTCCTCAATCCCCATTCAAATCACAAGGTCCTCACCACTGGAAAAAATGATTTGAAGCATGATAATACCATTTGCCATCTCAAAACATTTTCTAGGCTTGAACTCTGGAGCAGGTATGACCTACTCCCTGTATATGATGTAAATCACAAAGGCTTTTATTAACTTTCTATATAATAGGTTCGTCGGATTTAAAACGATGTCGTGTACCTTTAACGTGACAAATGCTAAGAGCTGTCACGAGCATACGTAGTTTTGTATCCCGCTTCTTGACCATTGGCGTACCATGCTTCGCAGTTACTATCGGTAATTGATAAATTAAGAGACTTTATCCAGTTACGTGTGCCGACATTTGGAATCATCATGTCATGATTGTTGGTGCTGTTGCATTCTCTTCTGGTTTCTTGATTCTTCGGCATAGAATCCCTTAGTGAACCCCATAATACACCAGCAATATAATCGAATGGAACAGGAAGACTGGGACAGAAAACTTTGTAACAGAAAATTACAACAGAAAGATAATAGGAACTGAATATATATTGATTGAATGATTTGATTTACAGAATCCTACCTATTATATAGTCATTGAATCGGTGCCTCTGATGAAGGGGTATACCGATTCTCTAATCACCATTATGAGATTAGCTAGTCTTAAGGACTTTTCTAAAGACCAAACTAATTTGAATTTTCTTTATTCCCTCCCATTTTGGAAGGGTATATAAGGTGATTACTCAAATGGTCCTTGTGTCGTTAAGTTAAACTCGTTGCCCAATTAACGGAGAACTTGCCCAATTACTCAAATGGTCCTTGTGTATATTGTACTTGGTTTCTTATTCGTGCCAATGTGTGACCCATAAGTCTATGATATGATTAGCATTATTAATTATTTGCTGTGCCGTGCACACACAAATGTTCCAACAGTCCAACACCCTTGTTACGATGAAATGAGTTTGTGATAGTGACTCATCAAATATCAGCAGCTAATGTGCACTGGTGAATGGATTTCGTCATTTCGACAAATAATTAAATTTCATTTTGAATGTATTTTGGAACCTACTATATTCTTTGATAGAACCATCACCAAGTGATCTTGTGGCAAGGTTTCTGACATCCTTACAAGAGGTTAAGGGTTCAAATAACGCTAAGTGTGTACGTTTGGGGTGGCCAGGAAAAAATAAAATAACCTGATGATGTCGCGTATATCCGAGTCTTAAAAGTTCACCATTTCTAAATATCTTGAATGAGGTAAACCTTATCCGCTTTATAGCATTTGGTCGAGTAGTCAAGCCATGCAGTTTTCAAAAACGATGACCATTTTTTACATTGTTCAACTTTTGACTTGTAAAATATTTTCGTTCAAATGTCTTTGTTGTAAGTTCCTCTTACATAAACTGGTTCACTGAAGCCCATTTCAAATCAAAAGGGCCCAAATGAGCCCAAATGTTTTCTTAAAAGGCATATGAAATATCATTTTTATGTTTTTGAGCGAAGATTATCCACATACAATGTTTGGCTAAAATTATGAATTAGGCTTATGCTATATGAGTAGCTTATGGTTTATATACTTTAAACTGATAAGTCTATAGCGAGTGTTTGGATTAGCTTATATTTTATAAGCTGATAAAGTCAAGTATTTCGTGTAAATTATGTTAGTAAATGATAAAAAAAAAAAAAAAAAAAAAAAAAAAAAAAAAAAAAAGTTATGGGTTAATCATTCATATTAACTCAATTTTGAACACTCTTTAGCTCGTTGTGAATTTCTTTTTAAAGAAAACGCAAACCCACAAATAGCGAGGACTAAAAGGGTTAGTTACTCTCTTATTTAGAGGGGACGGGATATGACTTGGTTTTCTTTCTCTCACATCTCGAAAGATTTTTCAGTCTTTTCTTATGATGACGTGGTCGAGAGAGTATGACATATCATTAATAATATATATAACATATAAGTATATTAAAAAATGTCCAAAGTTTGCAAAAGTTATTTTTGACAAACATTTTTTGTAACAATTTCAAACTAATTTTTTCAATACTATATATAGTAGTCGGAATTGTTTAAGTTTACAATATTAACCTTCATCAAAATTATATATAAAACTATATGAAAACATAAACTAATTGTCTAATGGTAAAACGTCTTTTTGTGACTTTTACAAAATCAAAACCGTAATAAATGCATTTTTCTTGAACTGTATATTTTTTTGTCTGATGACAATAATTTTGGGACGGAGTGAGTTTTTAAATCTATTTAATGTATTTATTATAATGTATTTTGGATATAATGAAAACGAGTTGTTTTTCGTTTTTAAAAAATTATGAAAAACGAAAAACTATTAGGGCATGTTTGGTAGAGAGAATTTCAGAAAAATGAAATGAAGCAGAGAATATAAATTCAGGGAATAGAAATCAGTAGAGAATTTTTGTTGAATTCCAATATTTGGTAACAGCAGATACTTGACCCGAGAAATGGGAAAAAATATTTTTTTTAAATAACAATTCTAAAAAAATTATTTTTATTATTTTTTAAATTAGTTTTTATTTTTTTTAAATAAAAATTATAAAGTTTGTTATTTTTTTAGATTTTTTTTTTTTAAATAACAATTCTAATGTTGGTTATTTTTTTAAAAAAAATATTTATTTATTTATTTATTTATTTTTTAAATAAATGTTCTAAAAAATGATTTTAAAATAGTTTTTATTTTTTTTAAAATAAAAATTGTAATGTGTTTTTATTTTTCAAAAAAATATATTTTTTAGACAATAATTCTAATGTTGGTTGATTTAAAAAAAATATTTTTTTTAATTATTTTAACTTTTTAAATAACAATTCTAAAAAAATTATTTTTTACTTAAAAAAATAGTTTTTATTTTTTAAAAACAAAAAATTCTAGTGTTTGTTGAATTTTTTTAAATATTTTTTTATTTTTTATAAATAAAAATCAGTTTTTTTAATTTTTTTAAAAAATTAATTTTTTAATAACAAATAAATAACCGTAACTTAAATAACTTTTAAATAAAAAAATGAATTTCATAAATTTTTTTATTATATAAAATATTCACGTATATATTTTTGCAACTAAAATACAAATTATGAAAAAGAAAAAAAAATGTTACAAAATAATCTCATTTCTCCAATTGGGTAGAGATCCGGTGAGAAGAAAACTTATAATGAGAAGGATGAGAAATAACTATAACCAAATATTTGACATGCGTCGACTTAAATTAAATGCATCTCTATTCATTTAGATGCATCCCAACTAGTTTTGAAAGTGATTTTGAAGTGAAAACAATGCATAGTAGTACTTGCAACAAATTTGACTCGCAGAGGACGAAAAATACATAGGATTTGCCTAACTTGCTAAAATGCATCTTATATATGTATATGCATATAATTTTTTGCTAGAAAATATATTAGGATGCATCTAAAAGATTAGGGATGCATCTAATTCAAGTCGATGCATCTCTAATATGTGGTTATAGTTATTTCTCATCCTTCTCATTTTAATGTTTCTTCTCATTTGATCCTAAGTCTTCTCCAATTTCCCAACTAAAAGGAGTGGAAATGANTCTATCAAACATGCCCTTAGTCACACTTTCTAATGGCTCTGTGTCACCACAAAGAATAGAATCTTTAGTTCATTGTTATAAATGTCATAAAAAATTCTGGTAACATGATGTACACGTTTTGCTATGACTACAAGCCAGTATACCAGGTGCTATTAAAGCCGAGACTACTTACATTTCAGCTAAATTATTCACGTCGACAGTCAACAAATTAAAGTACTCACTACTCAACCTCAAAATATAAATTCCTAAGAACCAACTTAATAGGGTGTTCCGTATAACATTCAGAGAGCAGATACACGCATGTGCTTGAAAGAAGAAAAAAAAGAACAATAGTTTAGCTTCAAGTACATTATATCATCCAAAAACTCAAAAACATTTTGCAAACACAATAATAAGATCCGAAGTAATGTCGAAGCTACGGAAGAGGGTGCTTTCCGGGACGATCAGCAGCCCGTAAAGTTTTATCGATAAGTTTCTGAGCTTTACTACTACGAATCTGCACCTTAACACTACTACTTTTGTCCATCTTCACGTACGGTTTCTTCCATTTCTTTCTCTTTAATGCCTTCACTTTGGACTTTATTGTCTTCACCAAATTTGCCAACTGGTTAGCCATTGCTTACTATGCAAAAAATTACTAGTACTATGTATTGGTTTGTGTGTGAGTGATGCCTGTGACTAGCAGATGATTGGCATTTTATATTAAATGAATCTTGAAAAATATGAGAATATGCCACATCAGATTTATGTGGTTTTCAGCTATTTATAGACTAGTTTTTTTTTGCATAAATCTTTTTGGTCCTTGTAGTATGACATATGAACTTAAATGTGTCATTTATGTGAAATTTGTATTGACTAGCTCAAACTAATTAGTTGAACGGGATTCGGATACCGGTACCGGGAAATCGGGATTTTCTCATTTTTTTTTCGGGAATTTCCCAATTCGGTACCGGTCCCGTACCGAATTAGTGGTACCGATTTTTTTTAGCCTTATTTAGTAGTCCCGGTACCGTACCGTATATCGGGACTCGGTACCGTTTCGGTACGGGACCGGTACGGTTCCGGTTCGGTTCCGGAATTCGGTTCGAAACGCTCATCCCTATTTAAGACCAAGTGTGTTGGTTATCGAACTCATACTCATTTCGTCTCAAAATAAATATGCAGTTTATTTATTTTTATTTTTTTTGTTTAGCTTTTGACATTAAATATTTTTATATGTATTATATAATACTTGATGAAAAAATATAGTAATAAAATTACATTTGAAACTCAATTCATTCATATATTTTGTATCAAGTATTAATTATATAACACTTGTAAAAGTATTTAAGATCAAAGTTGAACAAAAAGTACTTCAAAAAGTCAAACTAGACATTTATTTTAAGACAGAGGTAGTACCATTCAGTATAAGACCAAATAGGCATAGCGATAACTATCAAAGTTATTTTTTTTAACAAAATTATATATTCTTTTATATTATCTTAACTACCTACTTCCTCCGTCCTAAAAAGAGAGTCCACAACAAAAAATAAAGAAATTATAATATGCGTAATTAATGCTAATTTTGGTTGATAAAAAGTTATTTTTACCCTCATAGTTAATATAGAAAAAAAATAGTAAGGTGGACACTTATTTTGAGACAAACATAAATAGTAAGGTGGACACTTTTTTGAGACGGAGGGAGTATAAAGGAAAAGTGGTTTAGTGAAAAGTGAAAATTTTAAAATGGACGACTAAGTGAAAACTTAACTGCATAAGTTGTTTTTTTTTNCACTATGGAAGCCATCCTCATATTCACTATCAAATCCTTCGTTATCAACAACATCTAACACAATCTTATCACACAAGGAATCAGGAATTTAATTATTTAAACCTGCCAAAATATCAGGTAATTCACTCTCATGTGCATTCACATCAAAACAAAAAATTACATCAATATGAGGTTCATGTATAATGTTATTCTCATCAACAAAGACATCATTTTCTTCCTCACTTTCACTAACATCTTCCTCACTATCTCCCGCATAAACATAACTCTCATCAATAACCATATCACTTGAAAACACATCATCATAACTATCCTTTAAACCCACAACATCAACACCAACAGTATCATTCATTTGATCATTAGTTCCATCTAAACCCCTAGAATCAACACCCACATTAGCATTCACTTGATCATTAGTTTCCTCTAAACTAGGATAATCATCAACTACCATATGGTCCACATTATTACCGTGTTGTTCATTTTTATGTACCCTCACGTTATCATCGACAACCATATCATTCAGCTCATAATCATTTACCCTCAAAGAATTTTCAACTTCATGTTCTTGACTAACATTATTAGCAAACTTAATTAAGTTATACTACCAAATACCCCATCGATTTCAGCTAGTTCTACATCTAAAGCGGAAAATCAAACTCTTCAATAGGTAAATGAGTAAACCTAGACTCTTGAGTAGGTAATTCAGTTAACCTTGGCTCTTAACTAGGTAAATCAGTAAACCTACTAATTTCAGCACTTACTTCTGGCTGCTTAGGTATAAAGTATTTAAAAGTAGCCTCTTAGGACGATTTCTTCTAGAACTACTACTACCAATACGACTAGGGTTAATATCACCAACATCATTGTCCTAATCTATTTCATTTATAACAACACCCAATTCTGCTTTTGCTTGAAATAAGTTCCTACTTTGAACACAACCATGTTTTATGCACACTTCAATGACCTTATGCTCACCTATAAACTGACTTATAAAACGTACATTATCATCACTACATAAAGAATGCAACCGTACATCAAGAATCATACCATGTTGAAGAAAGTTATAAAACATTATCTTTCTATATGTCCAACCCAAGTCCTGAACCATATCATCTAACTCGTGAATCGAGAAGATTTCAATATCGACCATATCAACAATACTTAACCCTTCCTACAAAGCACATGAACTTACCACCATGGTGTATCCTCATTGTAAACACAGTAGGATGAATTTCTGCAAAAAGTCAAACAATAACTTGAACATAATTTTTTAAATATCAAGCACATTACACCAAATGGAACAAAATAAAACCAACAAAACCAACAAACAAAACTTACTATAATCCTCCTTTGCATCCGTATACAAATCTTCATCACTGATCAAAATTAGTCTTAACCTTGTATCTTCCATTTTAGAGTACCCATTTTGGAACAAGCATTGAATGATTATGAACCAAAATTTGGGGAAAAAGATTGAGGTTTATCTTTGAGATGATTTTTATGAAAGAATTATGTGAAAATGTGTTGAAAAAGGGGTAATAAATGGGCGTGAATATTTATATGACAAATTAGTCAGAGTGTAGCTGGGAAAGAACAAAAAATTGTTCGGACAAAAAAGCCCTCGTGTGATTTGCACGTGCGGACCAAAATAACGAGAAAATTTAACGATGTTACGAAAATTGGACTACCGGCGTTATATTTTCAAATTGATAGACTAACGGTGCAAGATTTCGCGTTTTTTCTTATTTTATTTTTATTATTATTTTTTATTTTTTTTTTCGCGTTTTTGAATGTAATATAAAATCTAGCACTTTTGTAGGGACTAACGATATAATTTATTCTAAATAATAATCACCAAAATATATACGTATACTACTAAAAGTGGTGTGCACACCACTTATCGTGCATCTAGATGTTGTACCATGTGCATTTAGTTATCACCTCCCTAATATAAAAGTCACATTTCTTAAACTGAACACATATAANCCAAGCTAAACAAACGAGGCTTTGTTTGGTCAGGATGTTGAACCACGCCCCATGGGGAAAAAAAAGGGCTTCAAAGAAACAAAAATCCGAGACTACGACAAGCACCGGGGGCACGACAAGCACCGGAGGATCCTTTAAGTCGTTCCAATTCGGGGAGGCTATGCAGCAAGAGTTTCGGGCAAAACGCGAATCTGCGGCGAAGGCATATGAGGCAGCCGCCAAGCGAGATCAGGTGGCCGCAGAAAAAGAAGAAATGCTAATTAGAACAGGAGTCATAACGACATGATGTCATTTTCCGGTGAATATGAATATGATGATGATGAGGATGAGGATGATGATGATGAGGAGGAAGATGATGATAGGAGTTTGGATCTTTTGGTTAAATTTGTTCAAAATGTGTTTAAAAAGGTTTCGAAACGAGCTCGTAAAGCTGTTCGGTCTGTTTTGCCTGTTAATATCCCTACTAAATTGGTATTACTACTTTTCCATGTTTTCGCCTTTTCGGGTTTTTAGTTTAGATCATTTTTAGGTATAGAATCATAGGTATTCCCTACTGCTAACGTTTAGTTGACCGGTAGAAGAGGAACTATAGGTCCTGCGTTAAATCCTAGGACTTATCGTTAGTAAATGTCGTTGTATTGCAAACTACGTACTAGTATAGGTTTAGACTATAGATGTTCTCATTAGAGGAATTTGAAAGAAAATGGTCATGTTTCCCAAAACACGCCAAACTAAGTTTATGCTATAGATGTTCTCCGCTGCAAACGTTTAGTTGACCGTTCGAAACTTATAAAAGCACAATCTTTATTGTATAAAAATTAAGCACCAAACAGCTTAATGTTAAAATCTAAGAGATGCCCACTAAAGATTACGACTTTATAACAAAAACCCATGAAGCGTTTATCAAATAAGTAGCTAAAAACTTATATGAAAATTAAGTACCAAACAGCTTAATCTTAAAATTTAAGAGATGCCCACTAAAGATTACAACTTTATCAAGAAAACCCATGAAGCGTTTATCAAATAAGTAGCTAAAAACTTTTATTAAAATTAAGCACCAAACAGCTTAATCTTAAAATCTAAGAGATGCCCACTAAAGATTACAACTTTATCAAGAAAACCCATGAAGCGTTTATCAAATAAGTAGCTAAAAACTTTTATTAAAATTAAGCACCAAACATCTTAATCTTTAAATCTAAGAGATGCCCACTAAAGATTACAACTTTATCAAGAAAACCCATGAAGCGTTTATCAAATAAGTAGCTAAAAACTTATATGAAAATTAAGCACCAAAGAGCTTAATCTTAAAATCTAAGAGATGCCCACTAAAGATTACAACTTTATAACAAAAACCCATGAAGCGTTTATCAAATAAGTAGCTAAAAACTTATATGAAAATTAAGCACCAAAGAGCTTAATCTTAAAATCTAAGAGATGCCCACTAAAGATTACAACTTTATAACAAAAACCCTTGAAGCGTTTATCAAATAAGTAGCTAAAGACTTGAATGAAAAGGCAACTACTTTAGGGTGAACCTTTAGATATAGCTTTGTTATAAAGGAGAGGACTTTGCAAGAAAATTGTCACGTTCACAAAGCGGGAGGACACACAACACTGTCTTTCACTTATTGTATCTGGGCAGGGATTGTGGGCAAGTCAACGTTACTAGATTTATGTGATCTTTTAATCATGGATGATGCCTGCTTGTGATATAGAATAGGACTTTGGTGCTGTGTGTGAGGTAGTAGCTACATACAGTCATCAAAGTAATCTTGCAAGAAGGAAATGCAGTCCTAGATTCTTAGATATCCATTTAGCTTATGATTGAATATATGGTTGGGCTCTATCAGTTGGTGAAGCCAGTTCTATTAGGTCATTTAATGCTGTTGTTCAGATTATATGGTCTGATAGATTCTGGAAATGTAGCCACTGATTGGTTTAAGCTTGCCCTTAGTGATTCTACTCTTTTGATGAGGCCCCCTTGTGATTGGATCTTGAAGTCTATTGTGAGGATGCAGCTGCAATTCACTTCAAGATAATCTTGAAAGGAGGAAGTGTAATATAAGTGTTGGAATATCCTAAGGTGCTAGGTGAAACTGGTGAATTAGAGTTGCCTTTATGTCTTTGGTTTTAAGGATTCTGTATTTCCTAATATCAGTGTATTAAGTTTGTTGTAGCAGACTGTTTGTAGTATGCAGGCAGCTTTAAGGGGTGTTTGGGAAATGTCCAACACCCCTTAAATGCTGTATATATTGTACATTGTGAGTTTTGGGGGTAATATATTTCTCCAAAAAAAAAAAAGAAAAAAAGTTACCAGTTTTCAATATTTTGCAAGACTACGGATATGCACATTGTGTGATAAGTTTGCTAGTAGGAATGTGCATAAGTTGATATGTGATGCGGAGTAATGATATAGACTTAAAACACATGTCTAATATCCGCTAATTACTTGACATGTGGCTTATGCATTCTCCATACACTACTGAATTTCTCACAAGGCGTAATCCTATTGGTAGAATCATTTTTCATAGAGGTGGCGTCGTGGTTGTGTAGCTGGTTAAGGATTTTTACCTCAAGTGTTGGTTGTTAAGGTTTAAAATTACTGAAATTGTTGGAGATGGAGTAGTAAATAAGTGAACGGTATCTATTGATATGGTGAAACTTTAGCTGGTAACTTGTTTGTGTTTCTTCTGTATTATTTTATGCTTTAAGTTTATGGCTTTGATCCCATCGAATCTAGGACTGTGTCAAATTAGTGAAAGTTCAAGATTTTCATTTTTTTCCTGATTGTATGTACCATGTGCTCAATGTTAGCTTTATCTTGCTAAAATGTCATTGGTAGATCATTCAGCACCTCAATTATCTTAAGTTAACTTTCATAGAGTAGCTTGGGAACTTGCATTAATTCTTATATATTAATTTTAACTCTTGATTGTTTAGTAACTTAGTGGATGTTTATTGCGTTTTATAGGTGGGATTCTCTGTTAATGGAGTTATAATTCTGGCATTTTTTTGGATTCTAAAGGCGTTCCTTGAGGTAAGGAATATCACGTTTTCTAATATGATACAAAAAACAAATTGGTTGAACTGTGATAGCAATCAAGCTTAAGTTTGATGTGTTAGTTGCTTAGAATGGTAGTATATGCGTTACTCGATGTTCTGTGGCAATGTTTCAGCAATAATAAGAAGTTTAAAGCAGCCCATATTGTGTTAGATACAGTAGGCATATTGACAGTTTAAGAACAAACAAACTATAACCCGCAGTTAAATTGTTCTCTATTGCTAGTATATGATTGAAGCCGACTGGGTATATCATGATTTCTATTAAATCCAGCACCATGCACAACTAAGATGTAATCTGTTTCACATAGATGAACTTGTAAGCAAAGAAATGACCAGGTGTTGAAACAGCCATCATGAGTTTGGTTGTTGCATTAAAGCTTACCTTTATTTTCCTCTTACACATCTTTTTCATTGTCACTGCTGCAAGAAAACATGGAATGAGATGTTACTAGAAGTAGCAATTTTCAGCCCATTTGCTTATGAGTTATGAATGGGCTGTTTCAGGCTATGTGTTATCTCTAACGGGTTGAGACTGGTAAAAAAACATCATAAAGGAAATGGCTTTTGCGGGTCGCACTTGTCAATTGGATTGGGATTTGTTCAAAGTATATTCCAATGCAGATCACTTCATAGTTTATTTTGTTCAAAAATCGATGATTATTGAAATTTATACATTTTACCCGACCTCATTGACATATATCAAATGTCACATGTTTTGATCCGAAGCTCTTTTGACCGTTTTCTTAACCAGCCAGATCCAAAATTATTGGGCCGTAATTCTGTTATCACTATGCCTGTCTGTGAACATTTTTAGCGGTTATCTTATAACTGTAATTTAGTTAACCTCAATCTGTGTATCCATGAACGACACTTAAAAGGAACCTATTACTCATGCTCACAATAATCATTTTGTCCCATTTTATTGCAGGTTGTTTGTACACTTGGAAGCGTGGTCTTTGTGAGCATCTTGCTTGTCCGTGGGGTATGGACTGGAATATCATATTTTCAAGATGGTCGTTACCGCAGGACAGATGATTATGATGACGAGAATCAGGCATGGACCAGAACTCAGCCTGTATCTTGATTCATACATCACGGTGTAGCTGCAAATCAATAATCTGGGATACACTTAACTTTCGTAGCAATTTTTCTGAAAGACAATAAGTTAACGTCTTCCTGGTTCCTGATGGTGGTGGAATATGCAATAAGGAATGCCATCTTCTTTACGGAAGAAATTGAAAGACCATATTATCCTTGTTCTTACGTTTAAAAAAAATACGTGTAACTTTCTGTAAATGTATATATCCAATGCTAGAAATGCGCTATATGCACTCTTCAGCATGCCAATTTATAAGGCCTAAGGTGCATCTAGATATGATATAACCATCTTATACATTTCATACAGTATATTGTTATATGTTCATTCTATAAAGAGACCAAAGAAAGGGCTTTCACTCTTTTTCCATAACAGAACCAATGATTGTTTTGGTCAATTTGGAGGTGTATTTGTTGTTAAATAAACCAAAATTTCTTCTTGATGTTGACTTCCCAACCTTTGCTGGGTGGTTCAATAATGACCTGTTACCAAAATGTGTTGGTCCCATGTGGAAGTGTAAAATTTAAGAAATCAACCAAATGTTAACTTTTAATCAATAGAAAACTACTTTTTTCTAAACACCCCAACCCCTCTAGTTTGCAATTTGCAATGTTAATCAATAGAAAGCTACATCATATGTCAGATTAGTATAAGGATTAGTCTTGTGTTTGGTCATTTTACCCTTTGGGTCTTTTATATTTGAACTTTGGGTCCTTTTTCCTCCTTTTAATTTTGATTATTATTGGGGTGGATGCCTCTCTTGTAATGTTTTTTTTTTTTTGGGTTTATATATGTTGCCTTTCTAAAAAAAAAAAAAAAAAAAAAAAAAAAAAAAAAAAAAAAAAAATTGAGATGGACAAGGAAGGAAATTGTATTTAGGTGACTAGATGAGTAAAAATGTGAAAAATTTCTCATTGACAGTGATATTGAGTTTGGCTTACAACAACCACAGCCAAATCCACCTGAGTGGGTTATGGGGAAGGTACTACGTAGACGGTTATACACCTATCCGAGGGGGGAAAAATGATAACACAGAGAAAATTCTCGAAATATAGTATGCTCCAGTTTCTAGCAAAGAAAGAAAAAACCAAGTGTTTGGTGGATTACATAAGCTACTTCTAAATTGATTTGACTTTATTTTTATACGTTTGACCATTATTGTACTTTTGTGCGACCAAATTTATCTTCTTCCAAAAAAAATTAATAAAAATTGATAATTTTTTTTTTGTTTTTTAGAAGAAACAAAAAGTTGGTCTCACGAAAGTATAATAGCCGCCAGATACCCACCACGCGTAGTTTTCAAATTTAAAAGAGACATGTGTAAAAATATTAGTGGAGTCGCACAGTCGGTCAGTCACACTGATTTATTTTGAGAATTGACTTTTTTGGCTACAAAGTGGACTATGGTGTCAGTTTTATTTTAAGAATTCTCTTTGTATACATTGAAAAAAAAAAAAAAAAAAAAAAAAAAATATCTTTGTCTCAAATTAATAGTGTATGTTTTCCTTTTAGTGCGTCATAATTTAATTGTCCAAAATGATCAAGTTTATAATGTTAAACTTAAATAAAATTATTATTATACATCTTTAAAAAGACATTAATGAAATTTATTAAGAGTAAAATTGTTACTCCAATTTTTATTTATTTATTTATTATTATTATTATTTTTTTAAAAAAAATGAAAAAGAAAAAGTAAAAGAGAAAGCAAATAAAGGAGTAATTATATTTTTTTGTTTTGTAAGTAACCCGCATTGCACATTTGCACGTCTGCCAGCCGTCCAAATAAGTGTTGTACCAAACTAACCATAGTTAAATAATCACACTCTTCTGTTATGAGTATATATTAAAGTCTCATTTGAAAAACACACACATAACATAACATAGGCAGTTTGTTGCATATCACCAGACGTCTTAATAAACGTCTTCTGGTTACTAGTAATTGTTTGTTTGTTTATAATAATAATCTGAAAAATGAGAGAGTGCATTTCGATTCATATCGGACAAGCGGGTATTCAGGTTGGAAACGCATGTTGGGAGCTTTATTGCCTCGAGCACGGTATTCAGGTCTCTCTTTTTATATATATATATACTGTATTTTTAAAAGTTATATTGTTTAATTAGTGATTAAATGTAATCTGTTATTAGTTCTAGATCTGATCTCATAGTTTATGTTATGCATTGGTCGAAAAATAGCAATGTATTTTTTCAAATGTACCGATCTAGTAGGTGAACTTTTTTAAGTAGTAGAATTGTAACGAACTTTTATAAGTGTTTCAATTTCGTACATGATGATAACGTGTCATACTCTCACGTACGAAATTGAAACCCTTATGAAAGTTCGTTACATTTCTACAACTTAAAAAGAGCTCACGTACTAGATCGGTACATTTAAAAAGTACGTTGCTATTCTTCGATCCAAATCCCTTATTACTAGTTACTACTATTGGTTAACCTTTTTCTTATCTTACTAGTAGGGTACCCGCGCGTTGCGGCGGCAGGTACCCTAAAATAAAAATTAACGGCACCAAATATGTAGTAGCGTGTCCGCATGTCCTTCACGTACAAATTATCAGTATATCAAATAGTTAACGACTTGTATTGTACATACTTGTGCTTTAAATCATCGTGCTTTGTGTTTTATGACTTGTATTAATTGATGATGAGGTGCATTGATTGTATAAGTGTAAGAAATATGTTAACCTTAAAATTATTGTGCTTTAAATACTTGTACTTTGTCTTTTATCACTTGTATTTACTTAAAATCTATATTAGGAAATCTTGAAAATTAAATAGGAGAGAAGGTGAAAAATGTATTATAAGTAGTATAGATACTCATATACACTAGACGAGTACCCGTGCATAGCAACGGGTTTTATAGCGGCAGATAGTTATAGCGATGGTTTGGTTAAGTGTTTTGTGTAATGTTTTGTGTAACTATAGTTGTTTGCCGCAAGAAAATCTTGTTTTTATACATGGATACTCGTCTAGTTATTTCCGAAACCTCCAATATGCATATGCCTCTTTTTATATAACATGTGCATAACTCATTGGTTACTACCGATCTAGGAAGCAGGTCAAGACTCCATTTTCAAATTAAAGACGTAATGTAATCTACAACCTGACAACATGTTTTTTGGTCAATTACAAATCTCAATATGGCAACATGGTTAAACTGAGTTTCAAAATCAATAAAGCTAGTAACTTCAAAATTTTTCAAAAATGGCCCACTTTTGATTGTCAAGAATTGCTAGTGGTCTCGTAAATGATTCAAATACTTATTAAAATATCAATAGAGTGTAGTTACTCGTATTTGTTAATGACCACGTGTCCAAGACTTAACTTTTTACCAGCTATAAGTTCAATATCAATATCAAATTTAGAGACGTAAAATTTATCGATAAAATAAGACTTAATAGTTCAACTAAGACAATGAATGAGTAAATATAAATTTGAATATGATTTCAACGATCCTTAAATCCACAATATTTGAATGCGTATCTAACCAAAATAACGCATAAAAAATAAAGGCAAATTTCATATGAAGTTATCGAAGTAAATCTACAACGCAGCAACCCAAAAACTACAGAACTCATTCTTTAATGTTGTATTTATAGGATACCAATTATGAAGATATCAAGTGTAAAATCATTATTTTCATTTTCATAGCTTTTGACATTAAATTTTCCTGACATTGTAAAAGACTTGGTCAATATTTGAATTTAAACCACAAAACTACGAAAGTCATGTGGTGGTGACCGTGGTGTGCCTCGAAATCGAGGGTTCTATGTGTGCAATTTCTAAAAATTAACGTTATACTGTTACATTTCTAATTTCTTGTTGCAACTGAACTTCAAAATAGGTTGAATCTTAGTAGGTGATAGAAGAAAGAATTACAAACGTGAAAAGTTATAAAATTCGCACGTAAAAAGCCATCTAACTTTAAACATAGATATAAAAAATCCAACAAAAAAAAAAGCATATTTGTACATATTACCCTGTTAACAGAAATCATTTACGCAAACTTATATTCAAACATGAATGAACTAATATTTTAAAACAAAACCAGGAATTAAGAAACATAATAGCCAATGGTTATACATAAAATAACACTCTAATAAAACTCATTTATACAGTAACAAACCAATAAATCACTTTTCATAAACTCATTTATGAAAAGTTTAATACGTATTGCTTTTTAAATCAATAACATATATAGACCGGATTTTAATTGTAAAAGACATATTTTCAACAAACATACGGCATGGTCAATCCGGGCGCTAGATAAGTATTGTGGTCTAACATGATTTATATTGTTGGCATTGTCATTGTGTGGGAACCTCTACCCACAGGAAGAACACCATGAAGACCTCCAACATATTGTTCCTCTTGTAAAGAATCTGCATGATAATAAATACTATAACCCAAAAGTTGGTATCATAAAAGAAAATGGTGTCTTACGACTACGTAATATTTCAAAAATAACAATAATCATATCTTGAACAATTATGTAGTGGTCTTACCTGAAGCATCGTCACCTGCTTGAGCACCACCAGCAACGCCAATGCAGCAGAACACAGACTGTTCGACTTGATTTTTCAAATGATGGCATAGCACATTCTGTTTTTTTATAGGCAATGGAGTAGAACTTATCAAATCATTCCTATATTTAGTTTCATAAGTTTCAACTTATGAAATTAGAAGTGTGTTTCATAAGTTTCATAAGTTCCCTAAATTAGTTTGAAAGCCCATATATAGACTATAAGTCAACCGTGTGATGTGAATCATGTAGTATAGATTGAATAGTTGCCATCAATAATTTTCTTAATATTCAAGAATTCTAACCGTGTGTAGTATGTGTAGTATAGATTAAATAGTTGCCATAAATACTATTCTTGAATTCTCAATAGCTGCAACCGTGTGGAGTTTTTTACATGAGCATGGTAGTCTAGAAATTTATTTAACAAAGTACGTCTTTTTAAAAATAATTAACATAATATTTAGTTGTTTTGTTTTTCTTTGTCTAATGTCATAAAAGCATATGAAAGAAGAGTATATTAAGTAGCCATCGTCCTTTCCTGCATCTATGTCCTCATCATTGCCGAATCCTTCATAGCGACGGTGATGATGTAATGAACGAGATGACAATCCGACAATGACGATATACGAAATGACTCGGACGTCATAACTGATAACTCGAAGAACTTTATGTGTTCTTTTGTATGATTTCAACATGAACCGATTTCAGCATCACCTCATCGAGGAAACGATGGCGTAAATAAATGTACCAGGTACAACCAGGCTGCTATCGACATGAATAATACGATCAACAAAGCTTAACCAATACCATAACAAACTAAGAAACAATATGAACTGATGTGAAGAAGTCAATCGATCCACGCGACTTTGAACAACATATTGTTTGCCTAATTAGATTATTATGTTTTCTATGCTAGTTGTTTCACAGATCTTTGTTGAAGATCATGGATACGAAAGTTGATTGGCCTGAGGTTTCATAACTTTGTAATAAGAAAAAATTAATAAGTAAATATTTAGTTAAATAATTTCAGAAACACGTATTATGGGTTTGAAATCTATACGTGAGTCCAGCCAGTTGAATGCCATGCGAATTTATGTCCAACCATGCAAATTGTAGTTTCCTTTATGAATTGTTTCAATATTTCAATGCCATAAGTAGTTTCCTTTATGAATGCCATAAGTAGTTGACTTTATGAATTGTTTCAATATAAAAGTTTCAAGAGTTCAATATTTCAAGATTGACCAATTTTAAGAGTTCACTTTTCAAGTTTGACCAAATTTCCTTTATAGATAGTTAAGATAGAGGAAGTTATTTTAGACAGAGTAAATTGCGTAAATCGTCCTTAAAATTTGGCCAAATTTTATTTTTCGTCCCTAATGTTACGAAAGTGCAAGGATCGTCACTGTGGGGAAACCTTTGTTGCAAGTATCGTCCTTTTTGGGGAAACTTAGGGACGATACTTGCACTAAAGATTTTCTCACAGAGACGATCTTTGCACTTTCGTAATATTAGGGATGAAACATGCAATTTGACCAAACTTGGGACGATTTATGCAATTTACTCTTTTAGACAACATAAAACACATGGCCACTACCTTTTTAAAAATAAAATAAAATCCATTTTCACCATTTTATTTAAAAATAATATATCACATAAATCGTTAAACAAATTATAAGATAACGACAAACATTTAATTATCTTTCCATACATAGGCTCTTTTATATACAAATCATTGTTGCAAAAAAAGTCTACAAGGCCGATTAATGCCACTTAGGAGCTAATCGGCCACCAATCTTTTTGAAATTTGTGCAAATCGGTCAATATGGTTAACGGTGATCAAACTTATTAGAAACCTGTAAATGTAAATCTTGCCGGAAATACCATAAACCCGCCGGAACCTTGTTTTAATCACTTATAGTCGCTCTATATATATCCATTATAAGTTGTTGGTATAAGGCAAATCTTGCCGTAAAAACCTAAAACTCAACCTAAATAACCAAAAACTTCCCGGAAATGCCAATCCGATTAATCTCGCCTAGACCAATTAGAAGCTACGAGAGGGCCGACCGACCGACTACCGATTCGCGATTTTTGCAACTTTGATACATATATTTCAGATCTCACTAGTTTAGTTGTAGACCTATTGATTATTACTAACTAGTTTTATAAATAGTTAGTGATTAACTGTTTAGTTAATTACCGGAATTGTGTGCAGGCTATCAGAGTTTTTAATCACTTTCTCATTTTCATATATTTTCACGCATTATGTTCAATATTTATCTGTTTGTTGTCATTCTTTGGTTATAAACTTGAGGCTTGATGATAGTTGTTGATGGTTGATGACTTGATTCTTTTATGTGCAGCCTGATGGCCAGATGCCGAGTGACAAGACTATTGGAGGAGGTGATGATGCTTTCAACACATTTTTCAGTGAAACTGGTTCAGGGAAGCACGTCCCTCGTGCTGTCTTTGTTGATCTTGAGCCTACAGTCATCGATGAAGTCAGGACCGGAACTTATCGCCAGCTTTTTCACCCTGAACAATTGATCAGTGGTAAAGAAGACGCTGCCAACAATTTTGCCCGTGGTCACTATACAAGTATGAATAACTATCCATATATCTGACAAATATATCCCTACCACGGAATGACTACTGATAATGTAATTTTTATACTTGTTTACAGTCGGGAAAGAGATTGTTGACCTATGCTTGGACCGTATCAGAAAGCTTGCTGACAACTGCACTGGTCTCCAAGGTTTCCTTGTTTTCAATGCTGTCGGTGGTGGTACCGGCTCTGGTTTGGGTTCCCTTTTGCTGGAACGTCTTTCTGTTGACTACGGAAAGAAATCCAAGCTTGGTTTCACCGTGTACCCATCCCCACAGGTCTCAACATCTGTCGTTGAGCCCTACAACAGTGTCCTATCCACTCATTCCCTATTGGAACACACCGATGTTGCAATTCTTCTCGACAACGAAGCTATCTATGACATCTGCAGGCGTTCTCTTGACATCGAACGTCCCACCTATACCAACCTTAATCGTCTGGTTTCTCAAGTTATCTCATCATTGACCGCGTCTTTGAGATTTGATGGAGCTTTGAACGTGGATGTGACTGAATTCCAGACTAATTTGGTTCCATACCCAAGGATCCATTTCATGCTTTCGTCATACGCTCCTGTCATTTCAGCCGAGAAGGCTTATCATGAGCAGCTCTCTGTTGCCGAGATCACCAGCAGTGCTTTTGAGCCATCTTCCATGATGGCCAAATGTGATCCTCGTCATGGAAAGTACATGGCTTGCTGCCTCATGTACCGTGGTGATGTTGTCCCTAAGGATGTGAACGCTGCAGTTGCAACAATCAAGACCAAGAGAACCATCCAGTTTGTGGACTGGTGCCCAACTGGGTTCAAGTGTGGTATCAACTACCAGCCACCAACTGTTGTGCCTGGAGGTGATCTAGCTAAGGTGCAAAGGGCGGTCTGCATGATCTCCAACTCAACCAGTGTTGCAGAGGTGTTCTCTCGCATTGACCACAAGTTTGACCTTATGTATGCTAAGCGTGCTTTTGTTCACTGGTACGTTGGTGAGGGAATGGAGGAAGGAGAGTTCTCTGAGGCTCGTGAGGATCTTGCTGCTCTTGAGAAGGATTATGAGGAGGTTGGTGCTGAGGGTGCCGAGGATGAAGGCGATGAAGATGAGTACTAAACTTCTGTTTCTATTTCAGTTGGTTTGTGTGGTCGCTTGACGACTTTGTTTGTGGATGTTATCGATGTTTGTTTTGGTTCTCGTGTAATTGTGGCCGTGTGACAAGTTACTATCTTCATATTCCTGTTAGCTGAACTGGACATGCTTGTTTCAAATATTTTCTTCAACTCATTTTTACAAATTGATAATTATTGCATATGCATTTTATTTTACTGATATACTGCGAAATGGTTATGAATAATTTCAGCAATAGCAACTTTATGCAACATTTTGAAAATTCAAAATGATACTAAGCTTAATGTAGTTTTTAATTGCTAGTTTGACCATGTGCGCACATTTCTTCATTACCATGTGTCTATGTGGATGTTTCTACCCAATTTTTAGTTTACTTAAATTAGTCGTAATAAGGATCCAAGTAACCTACATCTCTCTTTGCCATTTTAGATTTTTCTTTTCTATATTGCTTCATGAACAATTTGGTGTAATAACGTGACCGATGACACCACCAAAAAATACCAAAAAAATCATTTATTAAACCAGACACAAACACAAACTGTGAAATGAATCGGTCGGATAGGCTACCTCCTTCCCCATTTCCTTCTTGTGCGACCGACATCTCCCGACCGACTGTAACAAGGGGGACTCGCCCTTCTTGTGCGACCAACAGCGACCGACCGTTTGTAACTTTAAATTTAAGTGTACAATAATAAAACAACTGCCATTTTTTTTTTCACTTTCATGTAAATATGTAATCATGTCTATACAAGATGTTAGCAATTCATACAAGAAGGTTATGCACAATAGTATATGTAGATTATTAACATCGTAAAAGGTAAAAATAAGATTCTTAAACCAAAAACTTTCATTTAGAAAGCAATAATCATTGGTGTTCTAACTTCTTTTAGCTAATCACTTGTCACTTTATTACTATATATATAATTTTCCGTCGAGAATGACGTCGTTCATCACTTCATCATGCTGGATTCTTTCTTTTTTTGGCAGCCCATAACGTGATCTAATATTATGCGAAGCCCATTTGTTTCTTTGATTAATAGTAGTTTAACACTAGGTGAAGCCCATTTGTTTCTTTAATAATTCCTATAGCCCAAAAAGAATTTACCAAAACATAATCACAATTGCTAAACAAAAAAACAACATAAGCCCAATAACCATTTAAAAAAAAATGTATTTTACTATACTAACATACTTTTAAAATACCACACAATAAAAAATAATATGCTCCGATTGGAACTTCCAGTTCCAGAACAGGTGGCTCCCGGCGGGGTTGTCTAGTCCTAAAGCTAACCAGTTTACTTACTATTATATAATAAGCCTTAGCCTTCGGCCCATGAAATAGAGATGGCCTGGACCCAAGATTCAGATAGGCTGGATGCTTGGATATTCTTTTCTTTCTTCTAGTAGGGTGGTATGGTAATCCATTTCTTACTTACCAGGCTAGGATATAATCTAAGGTAAGGTTGCTTTCTATGTAGGCAGGAGAGCCTAATTTGTTGGAATTTCTTCCTGCGGCGAATAAAGGAAGAGAAAGGGCTCTCTAATGCCTTATTATAATATGTTCCTTTCCATTCCTCGTGAGCCACTGATTTCTCCGAAACAAGAGNGTTGTTGGCTCGAGTTAGTGTCGCATCCTCGGGCAGAGATACCAACCGCGAGCCTCTCCTTAGGGGATAACCCCACTCCTATTCCCGATTCGCCTGATATCATTAGGGCTTGTGGTTCTCAAGTGAGGACTTCCCGGTCGATCACCCAAACCGGTACTACTCTCACTTGGGCTCGCTTAACTACTTAAGCCTTTACCACTAGACCACAAGCCCCATGATAACAAGAGATCAAAGTGATCTTCCTCCTTTTTCCCAATAAGTCGACGGCCTTACTATATATATAATTTTCCGTCGAGAACGACGTCGTTCATCACTTCATCATGCTGGATTCTTTCTTTTTTTGGCAGCCCATAACGTGATCTAATATTATGCGAAGCCCATTTGTTTCTTTGATTAATACTAGGTGAAGCACATTTGTTTCTTTAATAATTCCTATAGCCCAAAAAGAATTTACCAAAACATAAGCACAATTGCTAAACAAAAAAACAACATAAGCCCAATAACCATTTAAAAAAAGTGTATTTTACTATACTAACATACTTTTAAAATACCACACAATAAAAAAAAATAATAATAATAAATAACCAAAAACAGAAAAGAAAAAAAAAAACATGTTACATAATTTTTTTTTAACCAAAAACAGAAGAAAACATGTTACATAACTAATAAAATACCGCTCAACATGAATACAACTACGACAAAGGCAACAAGAGCTTTTAAAATTTTACCTAAACTCAAAGGCAACAACAAAGCTCCGCCGCAACGCGACGGACCGGAGCCCTACTCATTCTTTACAAATAGCAATCGTAACAATCACACTTCACAGTCGTGCATGCTACAACTTAAGCTCTTATAATTCAACCGTTTTCATTCCAATTCTTCAAATGGCAAGCTCCAACATTACGTTGTACTATTAAACACATGGGGTAGCATGCAGGGACGGAGACAGGGGTCCCGTGGGTGCACGGGACACCTATGGATTTTTTCGATGTAGTATTAATTTAAAGAAAAAACCATCGATTTTTTTCAAATGCATCTTAAATGATGCCAGTCAATTGAAATCTGTTTTTAGTCTTATTTAGCAAGCATACTCACAAATGAAAAATAAATCTAAAATGTAGTAAAAGCCCATTATGACAATGTAAATTAAAGCCCAAAAAACCACCAACCTCTATTTCTTTTTACATGTTAAAGCCCAGAAAAAAAATTCAGTCGACACTTATTTTTCCCTCCAGTTGGTAGATTCGACAATCCAATTCTCCAAAGATGAAAAGGTTTATTTGAGTATCTTTATCTATTTTCTGATTTTTGTAGGATACAATTCATCAAAAATTTGTAATTTTTAAACTTTTTTTTGTTGCATTGGCTACATATTTCAGAATTCAGATTGATATCATTATTATGATATTTACGCAAGTCGCAACCGAGTTTGATTCATTTGTAAATTGTAATAGGCCAGACTAATTGTTAACTCATTTAGTTTGTATTGCATAAATGTTGGAGTAATTAGCAACACATGAATTTTAATTGTTAATTTTCAATTCAATGGAATCATGATTTAATTGTTAATTTTCATCTACTGTTTCATAACTGATTTTATTTGATATACGATGAAACTGTGCAAACCTTATATTACTCGATCGTAAGTTAGACTATATAATTAACTGATTTTGTTTTTTGCTACCACTACGGTTGAAAGATGTTTTTCTAAAATGAACTTCATTAAAATTGATTTGCGTAATCGGATGGGTGATGATTATTTCAACGGCGCTTTAACTCGTGCTATAGAGAAAGAAGAACTTAGTAATGTTAAAAATGAGGGTGTACGTAAGCGTTTTTTCGCTGTGGGAGATCATAGAATCGCTAATTAGAAGGTAATATGTTCATTTATTTACGTTTAATGAAATCTTCGTTTTAATTCACTTTTTAACTCTATTATATTTCGGTTCAAAAAAATTTGTGCAACCCGGTCATATTTGTTCTTGGCTCCGTCCCAGGTAGCGTGTTTGGTATGAATGTCCAAATCGCACTATCTGAAAAGGGCATTGAGTATGAGAACAAAGGAGAGGACTTGTCCAACAAAAGCTCGCTGCTCCTTGAAATGAACCCGGTTCACAAGAAAAACCCGGTTCTCATTCATAATAGCAAATCGATATGTGAATCAAATGTCATTGTTCAATACATTGATGATTCTTGGAACAACGACAAGTCTCTCTTAGTTGCCTTCTGATCCTTATCTCAAAACTCAAGCCCAATTCCGGGTTGATTTGATTGACAAGAAGGTACCGTAGTTTCCATGTAAAGAAGGCTTGATTTCATATATGAAAAATGTCCATTTTACTACAGTTTTTGGTTTTCAAACTTGTAGAAACTAGGGGGTTGAATAGTTTCACCGATTCTTTTTACTTGTTAAAATGTTTCACCATTTTTAGGTCCGGTTAATATTCTTTTACAAGCTTGTTGAATTCTACTAGTTATGTGATATCATCCAAGCTACAAATAAATGAAACAAGTAAATAATGTAAAGAGTAAAGGAAAGAGCACAATCAAAGAGACACGGCGATTTATAGTGGTTCGGCACAAAGCTCACTCTTCGTCCTACTCCACTCCCTGAGTACCACACTCGAGAGTTATCAATCACTATATCAACACACTCCTTCAGGCGCAGCAATCTGTACACAAGCTTACACAAGGTTTAACGACACTAAGCGGAATGTCGTGTTCTAATCGTAGCTAGAACCAATCTACTCCAAGGCCTACGTGGCCACACGAACAAGCACTTTTGTCCTACTTGGATCTTCACCAATCTAAGCCTTCACACAAATGACACACTTGGATCTTCACCAAATCCAAGCCTTCACACTAAGACACACTTAGATCTTCACCCAGCAATCGTAACAATCACAATTCACAGTTGTGCATGCTACAACTTAAGCTCTTATAATTCAACCGTTTTCACTCCAATTCTTCAAATGGCAAGCTCTAACGTTACGTTGTACTATTAAACACATGGGGTAGCATGCAGGGACGGAGCCAGGGGTCCCGTGGGTGCCCGGGACACCTATGGATTTTTTTCGATGTAGTATTAATTTAAAGAAAAAACCATTGATTTTTTTTTTCAAATGCATCTTAGATGATCCCAGTCAATTGAAATATGTTTTTAGTCTTATTTAGCTAGCATACTGACAAATGAAAAATAAATTTAAAATTTAGTAAAAGCCCAATATGACAATGTAAATTAAAGCCCAAAAAAACCACCAACCTCTATTTCTTTTTACATGTTAAAGCCCAGAAAAAAAAATTCAGTCGACCCTTATGTTTCCCTCCGGTTGGTAGATTCGACAATCCAATTCTCCAAAGATGAAAAGGTTTATTTGAGTATCTTTATCTATTTTTTTGACTTTTGTTGGATACAATTCATCAAAAATTTGTAATTTTTAAACTTTTTTTTGTTGCATTGGCTACACATTTCAGAATTCAGATTGATATCATTATTATGATATTTACGCAAGTCGCAACCGAGTTTGATTCATTTGTAAATTGTAATAGGCCAGACTAATTGTTAACTCATTTCGTTTGTATTGCATAAATGTTGGAGTAATTAGCACCACATGAATTTTAATTGTTAAGTTTCAATTCAATGGAATCATGATTTAATTGTTAATTTTCATCTACTGTTTCATAACTGATTTTATTTGATATACGATGAAACTGTGCAAACCTTATATTACTCGATCGTAAGTTAGACTATATAATTAACTGATTTTGTTTTTTGCTACCACTACGGTTGAAAGATGTTTTTCTAAAATGAACTTCATTAAAATTGATTTGCGTAATCGGATGGGTGATGATTATTTCAACGGCGCTTTAACTCGTGCTATAGAGAAAGAAGAACTTAGTAATGTTAAAAATGAGGGTGTACGTAAGCGTTTTTTCGCTGTGGGAGATCATAGAATCGCTAATTAGAAGGTAATATGTTCATTTATTTACGTTTAATGAAATCTTCGTTTTAATTCACTTTTTAACTCTATTATATTTCGGTTCAAAAAAATTTGTGCAACCCGGTCATATTTGTTCTTGGCTCCGTCCCAGGTAGCGTGTTTGGTATGAATGTCCAAATCGCACTATCTGAAAAGGGCATTGAGTATGAGAACAAAGGAGAGGACTTGTCCAACAAAAGCTCGCTGCTCCTTGAAATGAACCCGGTTCACAAGAAAAACCCGGTTCTCATTCATAATAGCAAACCGATATGTGAATCAAATGTCATTGTTCAATACATTGATGATTCTTGGAACAACGACAAGTCTCTCTTAGTTGCCTTCTGATCCTTAACTCAAAACTCAAGCCCAATTCCGGGTTGATTTGATTGACAAGAAGGTACCGTAGTTTCCATGTAAAGAAGGCTTGATTTCATATATGAAAAATGTCCATTTTACTACAGTTTTTGGTTTTCAAACTTGTAGAAACAAGGGGGTTGAATAGTTTCACCGATTCTTTTTACTTGTTAAAATGTTTCACCATTTTTAGATCCGGTTAATATTCTTTTACAAGCTTGTTGAATTCTACTAGTTATGTGATATCATCCAAGCTACAAATAAATGAAACAAGTAAATAATGTAAAGAGTAAAGGAAAGAGCACAATCAAAGAGACACGGCGATTTATAGTGGTTCGGCACAAAGCTCACTCTTCGTCCTACTCCACTCCCTGAGTACCACACTCGAGAGTTATCAATCACTATATCAACACACTCCTTCAGGCGCAGCAATCTGTACACAAGCTTACACAAGGTTTAACGACACTAAGCGGAATGTCGTGTTCTAATCGTAGCTAGAACCAATCTACTCCAAGGCCCACGTGGCCACACGAACAAGCACTCTTGTCCTACTTGGATCTTCACCCAATCCAAGCCTTCACACAAATGACACACTTGGATCTTCACCCAATCCAAGCCTTCACACTAAGACACACTTGGATCTTCACCCAATCCAAGCCTTCACACAAATGACACACTTGGATTTTCACCCAATCCAATCCTTCACACTAAGGCACACTTGGATCATCACCCAATCCAAGCCTTCACACACCGACTTTACTAAATCCTAAATTACATATCATGACATCACTCTCCTCACAACAAATACAAGACCTATTATAGTTATAAGACTTCTTGGATCTTCATCTCCTTCCAAGTTCACACAAATAACTCAATCCTCGACTCACACACAAGCCGGAAATATTTACAATATTTACAAGAAGATAATAGAGGGAAGAATAGAACCGTAACACTTGTTACGTTTGTGTGTTGACTCATATAACATCTCGAATCTTCATCTACGTCGAGAGTTCTTCTCTTGCACTTTGATATGAAGAGGAAATCACTTATAAATATATACCGACATGTTATAGTGATCAAAGAAGAAGGAGAAAGTAAACAGAAAGTTTTTGTGTCAAGAGAATTATTTTTCTGAGAAGGAACTGTACAGTATTTATACACGACAGGAAAGAGACGGACAGTCCCTTAAATAGGCGACGGTCCTTTATCGCCAAAGGACCACCGGGCCATTTTGAAGGACCGTCCCGACAGACGCTCCTCTTTGTGTCCTGACGTGGTGAAAACTTATCTGGTAAAAACTCAACTGTTTTGGGGGGAAATCTAGCTGTTACAAATTTGAAATTTGAATATATTTTCTTAATAAAACATTTCTTTAAAAACACGAAAATACTTTTGTGAAAATGTTTCGTCAAACTTAAAAATGTAAGTTTAGGAGAAAATAAAATTCTTTGATCACTTTTACTAATGTCGGTATAACGTTTGTTCATACCTGAAGTGACGTCATAGTAGCTATGTGGAAGAAACGAGTTTCATTGATTAAAAACTTATTAACCGTAACTTTACATAACATGTCTTTATATTTTGTGATTATCAAACACAAGAAGATCGAATAATGTGAATAATGTGTTCGCTAGTTAAAAACAAGTTAGATATATAAAACCCTTTCTTTTAATTAAAATGAAGGGCTCACATATTCATTTATTGTCGTTTGACTTAACTTGAGAAGATCTTGATCCCGAAATATGCTCTAGGTTTTCAACCATTAATTCTTTTTTTTTTACCTTTGTTTTGTACTTTAGATTTACAAAGATGCGAAGAAAATATGGACCACAAAAGGAGATGAGCAAGAAATTGCAAAGAAGGAATACATAGATTTGTTAAAGGTGTTGGAAGGACAACTTGGAGAAAAGCCATATTTGATTGGGGATAGCTTTGGGTATGCAGATATCGTGCTCATTCCCTTCAGCTGCTGGTTTTATACGTTAGAGACGATGGGAAAAATGAGTATAGAAAAAGAGTGTCCAAAGCTGGTTGCATAGGTTAAAAGGTGCAAGGAAAGGGAGAGTGTCTCATAGTCTCTTGCTGATCCTCATAAGATGTACGAGTTTACATTGCAGTTGAAGAAGAAACTTGGCTTATAAGTTATGATGCTACTATATATGGTAATTAGTAGGTACTGTTATAGTTACTCTAATAAGAAATAAGACACTTAAATGTGCCTTNACGTATGAAGAGTAAATGAATAATAATTATTTATAAATGTTAAGAATAATTATTAAAACACAAAAACACTTGACGACCGTTAGTATTTAACGGAAAGTGACTAACGATTGTTAGACGAATAAAAGGAAAGATTTATAGATGAATAATTGGAAGGTCAAGAAGGTTCCAAAACCCCTTTTAGGGACCCTTAACCAATCAGAAACAGGAGGGCACCTCTTTTGTGCCTTGGACTCCAAGTTATCTCAACTATATAAGCAAACTCAAGTCTCATTCTTTCATACACTTGTACACACAATAACTTGAAGTTTTCTCTCATTCTTTCCTCCTTGCAAAACCGATCGAACACCCCTATATTCTAAGGGTTTCGATTTTTTTGAAGCTAAAGTGTTTTTGTGTTTCATTACTTGCATAATCTTTTATTTGAATTAGTACGTGTGTACAAGAACGTGAATCAAACACATTATTATTTGATTCTTGGATTGAATAACAAAAACTGTGAGGGGTTATTCTTGTGATCCACATAAACCCTAATTAGGGTTCTTTAATTGAAGAATTACTTTCGCTTGATTCTTGTTCGGGCTAGAATCACAACGGCACGTTTACTATTTATTATTGATTAATTAATTATGCATTATGTGATCTTGTTATAATGCTTCCGCATGTGTATTCTATGTTTATTATTTATATTTATGATATGTCAATGTTATATAATTCCCACAAGCCGTCCACTATTCGTACTGTTTTCAGTCTTGTGAATTCTCGACATTTGTTCATCAGCTTGATGTCAATAATATTTCTCTTCATGGTAGTTTATCTAAGACTATTTATATGCATCAGCCACATGGTTTTAGGGATCTACAACATCATGATCATATTTGTCTTCTGTAGAGGTCTCTTTATGGTCTCAAGCAAGCTAATCGGGCCTGGTTTTAGAGATTTGCAGGTTATGCTACTCATGTTCGCTTTCATCATAGTCGTGTAGCTCCTCGCTATTTATATACCTCAATAGGAATGATGTGCTCACTTATTGTTATATGTTGATGATATTGTCTTGAATGCCTCTTCTACAACACTATTACGACATGTTATTGCTTCTCTTCATCATGAGTTTTCTATGACTGACCTTGGCCCGCTTGATTATTTTCTTGTTATTTCTGTTGTTTGTTCTTCTACAGGGATGTTCTTGTCTCAAGATATATTTGATTATGAGGTTCTTGAGCGTGCACATATGCTCAGCTTTTCTCCTTGTACTACTTGTTGGAGTATGCTCGTATCATAATAACTAATTATATGGCTAGACATATGTGAGCCTATGGGGTCACACACATATACACTTAGGTACTTCTTATATGTCGTGTTTATTGTACTTACAACATACAAATAAGCTAACGTAACACAGAAACACTATTGGGCTTCTAATGCTTAAGTATAGTACTTAATCCATTGGACTTGAAAACAAAATGGGAAGCCCATTTTGGGCCCATAGGTGGCCGGCCATTAGGGGACTTCCAAGGGAAGTTTTGGTTTTGAATTGTGGTCAAATATATGGGAGATATTCTCTCATTAAGGGATAACAATTAACCAAACTTATCTCCCTCCTCTCCTCTCTATATTGTACGGCAAAAACAACAAACCACACTAGGGTTTTTGTTTTCTTGATCTCTTCCTTTGAATCTTGTTTATTCAAAGGCCATTCCGTGATTACGTGGTTAAGGACTAGCATCCAAGGGGTATACGGTGAGGTGTAGTGTGGACTAACACATAGAGGTGATCTACTTTGGTCACTTGGGTATTGTTGGTGAATTACAAACGTTGGTGAAGGTCTTCATTCGTTGCTACCGATCACGCTACAAAGGTATAAACATGTTGTGTTTGTTATTTGATTAATCATATTGGCTATATGGATCCGTGTGGGTGATGTTGTTCCGCTACGTTTATTTGATTCATATGTATTTTATATTCAAACATCACCTATAGTGGTATCACGAGCCATCATATGTGCCATATGATTATCGGGTACGTGTAAAATGGCCTAAAACGCATGTTTTTTTATTGTTTTGTGAAACGATTTCAATTCAGGCTCTAAGGCTTAACTTTCTGTGGTAAAATGATAACTAAAAGGTCCTAACATCAATGGGTTTTGAACCTAAGGCCATTTGACACGAGTACCAAACGGGGTTTTAATTCTAGTTAATTAATTTCTTCGTTTTCGTTGGCTAACAATTTATTTCTTGTCATTTATTTTGTTTTCATGGCAAATACATGCATGTTTGTCCATGGAATTAGCCAACACCTTGTTTTGATCATAATATTATGGTATTATTATGTTTATATGCAAAGCCGATGAAAACCTAGACCACTTGTGACATGGAATGTTGTGAATGTTGTTTAATTCGTGTTTTGGGGTTTTTTGCCATTGTTTCGGCATTTATGTAATATTATTCTTTTGGTTGTAGCCATTGTTTGGGCACTTTTATAGTAGATTAAAAGTAGATTAGTTGTATTTTACTTTCAATATAATGTAATCGTGGCTTGGTGGTGAAAGGTGAAAGAGTTAAAGACATTTTTGCTGAAAATAGCTGCTGGAACAAGCTGCAGTATTTTTGCTTTTCCCGGTGATTGGTAAAGAGTTAGAGGATAAAATGTTTTGTGCAGGTGCACAAGACATGGGCCTACAACTTTCTAGTTTTGAGCTAAGCCCGGGGAAGCCTCCTTCTACGTCTATTGGGCCTCCGAACACAGAAATTCTGGAAGGACAGCAACTACTTTTCATGTGAATTATGGGCCTCCCACTTGCTCTTGATTGTCTTGGACCAAGTGGGAGTCCTCCGTGTGGTTGTTGGTTGGTCCCTAGTTGACTCTTGGTTCTCGTGATGGCTCACGAGACCAAGCATAGGTTTTTTCATCGGTTGAGGCTTTGCATATTGTGGTTGTGTGTTTGTTTTTGCTTTTTATATATCTTGTTATCATATATAAATTGCAAATAGTTTTCTATAAACTTAAAACGAAACACAAACCATTTTCAAAACTAAGTCTTTTGATTTAGTTTAACTAAGTTTTTGAAACTTGAAATCATTGGTTTTNAGCATAGGTTTTTTCATCGGTTGAGGCTTTGCATATTGTGGTTGTGTGTTTGTTTTTGCTTTTTATATATCTTGTTATCATATATAAATTGCAAATAGTTTTCTATAAACTTAAAACGAAACACAAACCATTTTCAAAACTAAGTCTTTTGATTTAGTTTAACTAAGTTTTTGAAACTTGAAATCATTGGTTTTAAAAATAACACTTAAACATGTTATTCTATTTATGTATTGTCCAAAAACTGATTATCCACGTAGGATGAATATTACTCTTGAAAATGGACAACTCGACACACATAAATTAAAACAATGATTAGACCTAAATTAAGAAAAGTTTTTTAACTTTTGCTACGAAGGATGAATGCATGCTTCTTTCGTACACCTTTGATCCACATCAAAACTTTTACCCGCCAAAATTTAAGTCATGCCGTCCAATTTTGAGAACACTTGAGATTACCTTTTGCCTATGCGTGGGACCTAGGTTGAATTGTAACCCAAGGTGACTATTCTCTATGCGTGGGACCTAGATATATTCTCGCACGTTCTTAAATTGGATGACTTAATCGAGTTAAGCGGTGAGACCTTGACCCGAGGCAAAGATGGGACTAAACATGCCAGCTTGACACTCGTTGCTTGTTCACTAGTGCCATGAGTCCCATAAAGATCTAAGAGTTGCACTTGTAATGCAATTGGTCGACGTTACCTACCTATTGAATCCTCTTTCACTAGCAGATCAACTGATTTGATGGTGGAACCTCAATGTGGATCTTAGCCTTTTTCGTAAAAGTAATTGTTTTAATATTGTAAACTTGGGTAGTTAATTTTAAAAAGGATTAATTATTAAAAATTACTAAAATTTGAACTTTGTTTATTTTGTAGATGACAACTCCAAATCAAACCATGAACAACTCGTCAATCAGATCAATTCTCGAGAAAGAGAAATTGAATGGTAACAACTTTTTGGACTGGTACCGCAACCTGAGGATTGTCCTCAGGGCTGAACAAAAGTTTTACCATCTGGAAGAAGCTTTACCTGAAGCACATGCTGCGAACGCCTCTGCGGCTGTTCGTAACGCCTACACGCGTAGGAGCAATGAACAGCAAGAAGTGGCTTGTCTCATGCTGGCAAACATGATTCCTGAGTTGCAAAAGAACTTAGAGAACCTTACAGCATTTGACATGCTGAGAGAACTGAAAGTTATGTTCGAACAGTAAGCAGAGCAGGAACTATTTGACACGGTCAGATCTTTCCATGCTTGTAAGCAGGAAGAAGGACAATCGGTCAGTAGCTATGTCATGAAAATGAAGGGCTATCTGGATCAGATGGACCAACTGGGATATCCCATGCCTCAGATCCTTGGAGTGAGCTTGATACTTACCTCACTGTCGAAGGATTATGACCAATTTGTGCAGAACTATAACATGCACAGCATGGGAAAAACCATTGCCGAAATGCACAACATGCTGAAACTTGCAGAGAAAGGCATGCCCAAGAAGGCTCCACTTGTCCTAGCTATCAACCAAGGCAGAATGCAGAAAAAGAACAAGGGAAAACCGCAGGCACCTGGCAAGGGACAAGGGAAAGGCAAGGCTAAGCTTGCTTATGCCCCCAAACCCAAAATCCCCCCACCTGCCAAGAAGGAGCACCCGGCCAAGGACACCCCCTGCCACCATTGTGGAGTGGTAGGACACTGGAGGCGCAACTGTCACGCCTACCTGGAAGGGCTAAAGAAGAACAAAGCTAGCGTTGCTAGCACATCTGGTATCTTCACTATAGAACTTTATACTTTTCCTAACAAATCCTGGGTATATGATACTGGTTGTGGTACTCACATTTGTAACAATGTGCAGGGGCTTAGGGGAAGTCGAAAGCTGAAGCAAGGAGCTTTACATCTGTACGTTGGTAATGGCAATCGTGCAGCTGTGTAAGCAATTGGGAGCTTTGATCTTATCCTCCCAAATGGACTAGTTATTGTTTTAAATAATTGTCATTTTGCACCTACTATCACTAGAGGTATTGTTTCACTTTCGCGTTTGAAAGATGATGGTTACATTCATACTTTTACAGATTTTGGCATTTCTGTTCCTAAGTATAATGTGTTTTATTTTAATGCTATTCCACGTGATGGCATTTTTGAAATTGATATGCGTGATCCTATTTCAAACAATAGTTCTATATATACTGTTAGCAATAAGAAATCCAAACGTAATTTGGATGCCACTTTTTTATGGCATTGTCGTCTTTGCCATATAAACAAGAAACGCATTACGAAGCTACAACACGATGGGCTTTTAGAGTCAACCGACAATGTGTCGTTTGATAAATGCATTTCTTGCATATCTGGAAAGATGGCACGAAAGCCTTTTTCCCATGTTGGAGAAAGAGCTAAAGATCTACTTGGACTCATTCATACTGATGTNATAATGTGTTTTATTTTAATGCTATTCCACGTGATGGCATTTTTGAAATTGATATGCGTGATCCTATTTCAAACAATAGTTCTATATATACTGTTAGCAATAAGAAATCCAAACGTAATTTGGATGCCACTTTTTTATGGCATTGTCGTCTTTGCCATATAAACAAGAAACGCATTACGAAGCTACAACACGATGGGCTTTTAGAGTCAACCGACAATGTGTCGTTTGATAAATGCATTTCTTGCATATCTGGAAAGATGGCACGAAAGCCTTTTTCCCATGTTGGAGAAAGAGCTAAAGATCTACTTGGACTCATTCATACTGATGTATGTGGCCCATTTAGAACAATGTCTAGAGAAGGAGCTAACTACTTCATCACTTTTACTGATGATTTCAGTAGATATGGTTATGTTTTCCTGATTAAACATAAACATGAAGCCTTTGAAACGTTTAAAGTCTTCCAAAGTGAAGTAGAAAATCAGCTTGGCATGACAATTAAGGCTCTTCGATCCGATCGAGGAGGTTAATATATGAGTCAAGAGTTTTTAGATCATCTAAAAAGGTGTGGGATAGTCTCACAATTCACTCCTCCATATACACCACAACATAATGGTGTGTCTGAAAGGAGAAATCGAACCTTGCTAGACATGGTTCGATCTATGATGAGTCTAACAACGTTGCCAATGTCCTTTTGGGGTTATGCTCTAGAGTCTGCTGCTCGCATACTCAATATGGTTCCAACTAAGAAGGTTGATAAGACTCCATACGAAATATGGCATGGGAAAGTCCCTAATCTGTCTTACTTGAAAGTCTGGGGTTGTGAGGCTCTCGTTAAACGAGATACACCAAACAAACTTGAGCCTAGAACTATCAAGTGTATCTTTGTAGGATACCCAAAGGAAACGATTGGGTTACTATTTCTACTACCCACCCGAGAACAAAATATTTGTTGCTCGATATGCTGAGTTTTTTGAGAACAGTCTCATCTCACAAGAAGCAAGTGGGAGCAAAGTAGACTTTGATGAACTTCAAAGCGAAGATGCACAACCTTCTAGTGACACTAGTGAACATCAAAATGAGACCGAGCATGAAAATGTTGAGCCTCTTCGAGATGTTGCTCCCATTCGTAGATCCGCAAGGATACCTCAAGCACCTGAACGATATGGTTTTTATATCGATGCTGAGGAACATGAGTTAGGGGATCATTGTGAACCTGCTAACTATCGAGAAGCTATATCGAGTCCTAAATGCGATAAGTGGAATGAAGCTATGAATGTGGAAATGAAATCCATGAAAGACAATGATGTCTGGGTCCAGGTAGACCTACCTCCCAATGCTAAGACCGTTGGGAGTAAATGGCTCTACAAGATAAAGACCGACGTGGATGGAAATGCACATACCTATAAAGCTCGTCTTGTAGCAAAAGGTTTCACTCAAATCTACGGAATTGACTATGAAGAAACCTTCTCGCCTGTTGCAGACATTAAAGCAATTAGGATTCTTATAGCCATAGCAGCTTATTATGACTATGAGATTTGGCAAATGGATGTCAAGACTGCCTTCTTGAACAGCCACCTAAACGAGGACGTTTATATGGTGCAACCCGAGGGCTTCGTGAATCCAAAGTATCCTAGCAAAGTATGCAAGCTTCAAAGATCCATTTATGGATTGAAGAAAGCATCTAGAAGCTGGAACAAGAGATTTGATGAGGAAATCAAGAAGATTGGTTTCACTCAAAATCTCGATGAGCCATGTGTATACATGAACACTAGTGTAAGTATAGTCGCATTCCTAATCTTATATGTCGATGACATATTACTCATAGGAAACAACATTCCAATGCTACAAGATGTAAAATCCTGGCTTGGAAAGTGTTTTGATATGAAAGATATAGGAGAAGCATCGTACATACTTGGAGTCAAGATCTACCGAGATAGATCAAAGCGGTTAATCGGCTTGGGTCAAAGTGCATACATTGAAAAAAATCCTGAAGAGATTTAGAATGCAAGATTCCAAACGTGGAAGTCTTCCAATGCAACCAAATACGGAATTGAGCAAGGCTCAAGGACCCTCTACACCGCCGAGGTGAAGAGGATGAAGGGAATCCCTTATGCTTCGGTTGTGGGATGCATCATGTATGCAGTTAGGTGCACTAGACCTGATGTAGCGTTCTCTCAGAATCTAACGAGTAGATTTCAACAGAATCCAGGAGAATGTCACTGGACTGCTGTTAAGAACATATTGAAGTATCTGCGGAATACTAAAGATATGTTTCTTGTTTATGGTGGTGATGTCGAACGTGAGCTCAGTGTTACTTGTTATACTGATGCAAGCTGGGAGACAGATCGTGATGAAATCAAATCCCAAACAGGATATGTTTTCGTCATGAATGGAGGTGCTGTTGACTGGAAGAGTGCCAAACAAAGCACACTTGCGATGTCCTCTACAGAAGCTGAATATATAGCTGCTTCAGAAGCTGCAATGGAGGCAGTTTGGATACGGAAATTCATTTATGGGCTTGGCATTGTTCCCAACAATGAACTACCTATGGATATGTACTGCGATAATTCTGGTGCTATTATCTTAGCCAATGAACCAGGTGTGCTTAAGGGTGCCAAACACTTTCGTCAAAAAGTTCACTATATTGGAGAAGTTATCGAAAGTGGTGATATTCGTCTCCTCAAAGTTCACACAGATGACAATTTAGCTGATCCTTTTACTAAACAGATGTCTTGTACCAAACATGTGGAGCATGCTAGGAACATTGGGATGCGACCTGCTAATAGTCTCATGTAAATCTGTTTTTAGAATTTTAAATAATTGGAATGTTGAACAGTTTATATCTTTAATGAATTGATGTAATGGTTATAGTCGTTTTCATTCATATCAACTGTATTCCATTTTTGCATGTTTAATCCATGAATAATTTAATTATTCAAAAATTGTCCATTGTCAGTTGATGATACGGGAGTATCATCGAATTAAGGCAAATGTGAGTGTATTGGTGATTTATTTGCCAAACTCATATGTTGTTCATTGTGATGAACATTGGACTGACCCAAACTTCGAGTATTCACTGCATGGATCGGCGTCAATAGTGAATCTCGCAAATGGTTATGTCTAATATCCTCAGACTTGAGATGCAAGTAGGTCTTGCATGTATGGAATTTCATTCCTTGATATGGTTAAACGTTGTCCTGAATAAGGTAGTTATAAAAACCATTTTCAGGAGTGATGTGAAGTGCATGAATGACACGTGCAGTCAAAATAGGATTTGTTCCTCCACATGTCATGGAGTTAGATACTATTGGGCCTCTCGATGAATTGAATAGATGTGTGTATGGCCGTACTCAAATGAGATTAAGATGAATCTTAATCACTTGGTAATCTTGTTCAATATCTAGATCGAGAAACATAATAGTTGAACAAAATAGAATGTCTTTGATCCATGTCTAGTGTTCAACATAGTATCTGTAACAAAAGGATGGATGACATATAAACCATTTAAATGAGAAGTTTAAGAAACTACCCTCACATATTTCTAGGGGCATTGGCCTATTGCTAGACGCTAACCTTTGCTTGTATAATTACTTGATTATTATGACGTCGCAAGTGGGAGCTGTTGGAGTATGCTCGTGTCATAATAACTAATTAAGCTAGACATATGTGAGCCTATGGGGTCACACACATATACACTTAGGTACTTCTTATATGTCGTGTTTATTGCTGATGAGACGAAAAGTGTTACGCTTTTAGGGGGTCATTTAAGCCCTAATTCGTATAAATGTGATCAAATATTGCCCTAAATCGTTCCTTTTGTCATTTTAGGAACTTTTGAGAGGAATTCTGTAAAACATGCACATTTGGCCGTTTTTGGAGCATAAAAGTGAAGAAAACGACAAAGTCTTAAAGAAGCAGGATTTTACAACCTGACGGCGTCAGAAGTCACAAAGTGACGCCGTCAGCAAGGATGACAAAAGAGTGGAATTTAANTGATGAGACGAAAAGTGTTACGCTTTTAGGGGGTCATTTAAGCCCTAATTCGTATAAATGTGATCAAATATTGCCCTAAATCGTTCCTTTTGTCATTTTAGGAACTTTTGAGAGGAATTCTGTAAAACATGCACATTTGGCCGTTTTTGGAGCATAAAAGTGAAGAAAACGACAAAGTCTTAAAGAAGCAGGATTTTACAACCTGACGGCGTCAGAAGTCACAAAGTGACGCCGTCAGCAAGGATGACAAAAGAGTGGAATTTAATTATCAAATGACGGGCCAGAAAGATTTCAAGAATTTACACCTGACGCCGTCAGGTGTTAATAGGTGTAGGCCGTCAGGAACAAAGTTAAAGAGAGACGGCCCAGAAGGTTTTACATGCTGACCACGTCCCAAATGGATCTAGGCCATCCAAGAACCCTAATGGCGGCGTGATGAGACGAAAAATGTTACGTTTTTAGGGGTCAGTTTGAGTCCTAATTCGTATATTATTGGATCGGATTTCACCCAAAGTCGTTTCTTTTCTCATTTTAGGTACTTTTGAGGAGAAAATCACAAAAGAAGCATTTTCGGGCGTTTTCGGAGTGAAAAAGTGCAGAA
>LBNU01021433.1:44705-63027 GCA_014162995.1 Artemisia annua | reverse complement strand
AACTTAGGGCCTGAATACAAAACCAGAAAAGAGGATGACTTAGGAACCGAGACCAACGGCGAAGTCACGTAACGTACGGTGACTTTGAGTCTAGCTACAAGACTCGTTAATAAAGAAAAGCGCTTCTTGGGAGGCAACCCATGTTTTGTTTGTTTTTGTGTGTTTATTTGATTTTATTTGTTTCCGTATGTGAGTTATATTTCTTGTTAATGATTCATGCTTCAAACCAAATTGTGAAAATGCTTTATTTTGTTTTTTAACTTCGTCTTAACTACATATAAAGGTATTTTGCAAAAGCTAAGTGTAAGGGAAATCTAAATTGGTTTATATAGAACGAATGGACATGAATCATAACAATGAAATTAGCATACATATTAGTATTTGTTTGAGTCAAATGCTTGTATCGAGTCATAATGAATTTTTGCAGGAATTCCAGGAAGTACGATCTAGTTTTTCCAGAAATTTTCCCGGAAACTTAACATGAGAATTCTGTCAGAACTTTCTGACGGCGTCAGGGTTAACACCTGACGGCGTCAAGCTATAATTTTCTGCAATTTTCGAAAGTTTTGTATTTTTCCGGAAACCTAAAAAGTTTTGTCAATTCTTTAACTTATAATCTCCAGGAATTCTGTAAAAATTATTCATTCCACAAGCATTATATCTTATTATGTAGATTTTACCGCCGATTTTACGCGAGGTTGGCCTTTATCTTTTTCAGGTTAACAGGTTATTTTGGACAAGAAGACGTTTATTATTTCGGAAGGGAAGCTTTGAACGTTCGTCTATCTTGGAAGAAGATCTAACCATGTTACATCACTATCCACAACAAACGATTCAGGGGAGTATTTGATTTCATTCTTTCATCTTATTTACTTTTACGTCTTTTATTTGAACATTGGGGACAATGTTCGGTTTAAGTGTAAGGGGGGTAAATGAAAGCACCGTTGAGAATATACTTACGCTTGATGTTTTGCTTTGTTTGATAGTAAATTTGTAATAAAACCAAGAGAAATGTTTGTTAGGGCAATTTTAGCGCCAATTTAAAATTTTTTACAACATTTAGAAGTGAAACCTTGATCTTAATGAGCGTCTCATGGATAGGAAATTGTATGACTAGCACAAAACCGTACCACTAAAAAATTTTCCACCCCAAATATGTGAGGTTCGCCCCTAGAATTGGTAGGAAAAGCATCCATCTTTGGTGCTATGATGTGAGTACCGGTAGTATTTAGATTCTAGAACTTGCGTTAGGACCATCTCAAATCCACAAGTGAGACTACATTCGTGTAGTTAAGATTTACTACATGATAAGAGGCATTAGGATTAACCCATTGTTTTACACCCGTATATTTGTTATAATTACATTGACTTCATTGGTCAAGTAATTCTCCCACACCCTTTGCGTTGTATCCATTTTTGGTACACGATACCCCTAGTACACCCCTCCGAGCCTATCCTTTCGTTTCGACCTTTGAGCATCTTACTCAAAGTGAGAATTTGTTTACACCCCACTAAATGTACACCCAAATCGCCTTAGCCTACCTTGTATGCACCCACCTTTGGTGCATTATTGTGAAAACATTTGTTAAACCCTTAGTTAATTATCCGGTCAATTACATGGTTGCTAAGTTAAGTCATATCCTTGTACATATTGTTTTGGGACGATTGGGACTCATGGGTAAAGTACTAGTGTAATGAAGTAATGGGGAAGAACAACATTATTACCCCCATACGTGCTAAATATTTAAAAAGTACTCCAAGTTTTTCGATTATCTTAATTCGAGTCATTAGAATAGTGATTGTAAAGTTATGTAAAGATTCAAGTGTAAGGGGAATGCAAATCCCCTATGATGTATTATTTTGGATGGTAGGGCAAGAGTGTATGAAAAAAAAAATCGAAAAATCAAGAAAAATACAAAAAAATATGAAAAAGAAAGAAGAAAAACATACGGACTACCATCCCGTTTCCTTTTATGTTCCTTTTTAGTTTTTGTTATTTCATTTTTAGACTAAGATTGAGTCGAGTCTTGACTTAAGCAACGATGTAGAGTGCATGTATTTGATCATGATAATTAACTCGCCACCACTAAAATACCCTTTATTCCAACCAAACCGTGTTATCATATCCCTACACCTTACGTTACAACCCTTTATAAAGCCCTCTTTGATAGTTTATCTTAGGTGCTTACGCCTAGTGGAGGAGTAATTGATCCTTTCCCAAGCCTATGGTAATCTATTTGCTATGACAGGTAGTGAGTGTTATTTTCCGTTTCCATTTATGAGATATAAACTTTATGACATTTGAGAGATGTGAGAATCCAAACACTATTTGTGAGGTGCTAGTGTATGATTTCCGTGCTTGTTATGATTAGGGTCTAATAACTATTTGTTGTAATTACTTTTATATTCGTGTTAAATGACCCCTAACTCATATTTTGATTGGAATAAAAGCTCATTTGCTTGAGGACAAGCAAATCTCAAGTGTAAGGGTATTTGATGAGACGAAAAGTGTTACGCTTTTAGGGGGTCATTTAAGCCCTAATTCGTATAAATGTGATCAAATATTGCCCTAAATCGTTCCTTTTGTCATTTTAGGTACTTTTGAGAGGAATTCTGGAAAACATGCATATTCGGACGTTTTTGGAGCATAAAAGTGAAGAAAACGACAAAGTCTCAAAAGATGAAGATTTACAACCTGACGGCGTCAGAAGTCACAAGGTGACGCCGTCAGAAAGCCTTGACAAAAGAGTGGAATCCAATTTTCAAATGACGGGCCAGAGGAAATTTTGGAATTAACACCTGACGCCGTCAGGTGTTAGGAAAAGTAGGCCGTCAGGTTATATTTTAAAGAGTGACGGCCCAGAAGGTTTTATAAGGTGACGGCGTCAGAAGTGGATCTAGGCCATCCGAGAAACCTAATGGCGGCGAGCTGACGGCGTCAGCCCTTATAACCTGACGCCGTCAGAGTGTAAAATCTATATATAGTTTTCTAATTTTCATTCATTAGTGTGGAACTTTGTGGAGAACTTTTAGGGCAAACCCTAAAGACGAATTTTCTGTACTTTTTAGGGTTTCCAACCCTTGGAACCCTCATGCTTAATTAAAGATAAGTCTTCACTTTAATTCAATCAATATGTCTATGTGTTGGTTGATTATCTCTTTTGCTTGTCTTTTAATTAACATGTGTAGCTAAATTCTCTAGTGTTTGCTTAGATCTAATGAAACCTAACTATTAATTATTGGTTGATTGGTGTGTGTTGTTGTTTGTTGGGATGATTGTTCCATCAATGTTAGGCTCAAGAAAACTGGCCAACCTCCTTTATGGTAACGTGCTTGAACGTCTTGGGAAACATGTAGCCAAGGCATACTAGGCTATTAAGGTAGTATTTAACGCATGAGCCACTGTTTACAACCCCTATGGTTGTGCCGTGCATGGCATAGGGCGAGATAAGAGCTCATAGAATTGGAGAGATATGTATGCCACTCCATGAGTTATTAGGAATACACCCTTCATCCACACAAGTAACATACATATCAATTAACCGGTAAAAGATAGTTAGGGAGTAATGAAATCTAAGTAAACACAACTTTCTCCATATTGTTTTCACAACCACAATAGTTTAGATATTTATTTTATTTTAATTTGCATAAGTAGTAAACTTGGGTTAGTTGACTAGCAACTAATTCCGCCCTTCTTCCAAAACCGAGATTTTACTTGCTTTCCATAAAACATAAAAATACAAAAAGAATCTTCCTTCCACCCTTAGACCTATTAGAGTAGCTTTTCTATCCTAACGAACACTATTCCCTGTGAGAGAACGATCAATCCCCCGTACTTACCACTATCCTATACTACATCGGTCAGGTACACTGCCTGGTGGGGTTGTAAGCCTCTTGAGATCCCTCGAGAGGTAAAACCTGTTGTAAGGTTGCAAAACCACGCATCACAACAGAAGGTGCAAACTTCCCGAGACCCCCACCAATGCGCACCCCAGAAGGGCAGCGCGTAGGAAACGGATACTGCGAATACCATGGACAGAAGGGCCACACCACCAATGAGTGCATCCAATTACGCCAACTAATTGATAAGTTGGTGAAAGAAGGCAGATTGGACCACTTAGTTAAGAACATCAAGGATGGGAAAGACAGACAGAAGACCGCGGGCAAGAAAGAAGCACCTAAAGATAAGGTTGACACCATCTACATGATACAATCATGGCAACGAAAGATTAGGCAAAAATTCAGCCAAAGATTTTCTTCTGGAAGCGAAATCTCTTTCCTCACCTTGACTCCGGACAACGCAATGGTGGAACCACTCACCATCGAGATAAACACGGGGGGCCACGACATCCACCGCATGTATGTTGATGGAGGAGCATCTGCAGATATAATGTATGAACATTGTTTCAAGAGGTTGCGACCTGAGATACAAAGTCAGTTAGTCCCGGCCACGACGTCATTGACGGGTTTTACAGGAGAAAAGATATGGCCCATGGGGCAGCTACAACTGCCAGTTGTTGTTGGTAATAAGGAATACTCCACAACAGCTTGGATGAACTTCATGGTGATTAAGTCTCCGTCGCCATACAATGGCATTATTGGAAGATCAGGAATATCAGCCATGCGCGCGGTACCGTCCACAGCACATGGGATGCTCAAATTCCCAGTAGAAGGCGGCATTGTCACCCTCTACAATAACGCTGTGCCACCTGGAGAATGTAACACGGTTACATGTGAGACGACACACACTCCAGAACAGCGCGCAACCAAAATACCAAACCTGAAGGTAGCAATTCATCCCGATTACCCGGAGCAACAAGTATCGCTTGGAGGATCGCTGTCTGATAAAGGCAGAGCCGCCGTGTGCGCACTCCTGCAAAAGAACCTGGATATCTTCGCATGGGAACCAAAGCACATGACTGGTGTGCCACGATCAATCTCAGAACACAAGTTGCAAATCCGACAAGGATATTCCCCAGTGAGGCAGAAAAAGCGCGGCCAAGCTCCAGAACGCGCAAAAGCCATTTTAGAGGAAGTGCATAAGCTTGTGGACGCGGGTATCATGCGAGAAGTATATTACCATGACTGGCTTTCCAATCCAGTGATGGTCAAGAAGAGCGATGGTAGTTGGCGGATGTGCGTAGACTTCACTGATCTCAACAAAGCATGTCCACAAGACTGCTATCCATTACCAGAGATAGACTGGAAGGTGGAATCTTTATGCGGATACCCCTTTAAATGTTTCTTGGACGCATATAAAGGGTACCACCAAATCCAAATGGCTAAGGAAGACGAGGAAAAAACAGCTTTCCACACAAGCCAAGGTGTCTATTGTTATACGAAGATGCCTTTTGGCCTAAAGAATGCGGGCGCCACTTACCAGCGCTTGGTAGACAATGCATTTGAAAAACAAGTGGGCCGCAACCTAGAGGTCTATGTGGATGACCTTGTCATAAAAATCCATACTGAAGACGAAGTGGTGCGCGACATTGAAGAAACATTCAGAACACTACGGAAGATCAACATGAAGTTAAATCCTAAGAAATGCACTTTTGGCGCTACAGAAGGCATGTTCCTGGGATACTTGATAGAACCAGTTGGCATTAAACCATGCCCAGAAAAAACAGAGGTCGTCATCCAACTTCCTTCACCACGCACGTTGAAAGAAGTTCAGTCTCTGAATGGAAAACTAGCCGGGTTAAACAGATTCCTGTCCAAGTCAGCGGATAAATCACTCCCACTCTTTAAAACACTCAAGAAGTGTACAAAAAAGGGAGATTTTCGTTGGACTGCAGAAGCAGAAAAAGCTTTTACACAGCTCAAGTAAACTATAGCAGCGCTTCCCAAGCTAGTCGCACCTCGGCCAGGAGAGGAGTTAATTGTCTACTTATCCGCGACTCATGGAGCAGTCAGCGCAGTGCTACTGACGGATAGGAATTTAGTACAAACACCGGTATATTTCGTGAGCAAAGCGCTTAAGAAAACGGAGATTAACTATAGCCCAATAGAAAAATTGGTCTTGGCATTAGTGTTTGCCGCCAAAAGACTGCGCAGGTATTTCCAAGCGCACTTAATAGCGGTCATCACAGACCAACCTATCAAGCAAGTTATCTCCAAACCAGATGCATCGAGGCGATTACAAAAGTGTAGTGTGTTACTCGGCGAATATAACATCTCTTACAGACCACGCACTGCGGTCAAAGGGCAGATCCTAGCAGACTTCATCATCGAGAAACCAAACACCGATGCTGCACCTCCACGGAGCGAGGTAGAGCTACAGGAACCATGGATCCTATTCACGGATGGATCTTCATGCGTGGATGGGTCAGGCGCAGGCCTTATTCTCACCAATCTAGAAGGAATGGAATTCACTTACGCACTGCGTTTTGAATTCACAGCCACGAACAACGAGGCAGAGTATGAAGCCTTAATTGCTGGATTACGCATTGCAACTCGAATGGGTGTACGCAACCTAGAAGCAAACGTGGACTCCAGACTAGTAGCCAACCACGTGTTGGGTGAATATGTGGCCAAGGAGGATAACATGGTTCAATACCTCGATAAGACCAAGTCGCTAATCCAGGGTGTTGACAGGTTCACTATTAAACAAGTTCCTCGGGGGGAAAACAAAAAGGCGGATGCACTAAGTAAGATCGCATCTACAAGCTTTGCACACCTGTCAAAACAAGTCTTGGTGGAGATCTTAAAAAACAAGTCCATCTCGGAAATGGAGGTATCCACGGTGATAGAGGAGCATGATCCTACGTGGATGACCCCTATCATCGAATTTATAAGCAAAGGTACACTACCCCAGGAGCAGAAGGACGCTCGAAGGATACGGCGCACAGCGCAGAGGTTTGAACTTCGAGATGGTATCCTATATCGGCGATCCTTTCTACAACCATGGCTTCGGTGCGTTGGACCTCTTCAGGCGGATTACGTACTCCGAGAGATCCACGCCGGTTCATGCAGTATGCACTCAGGACCACGGTCCGTTGTAGCACGAGCCTTGCGATCAGGGTACTACTGGCCTACGATGCACCGTGATGCGCGTGATATGATAAAGAAGTGTAATGACTGCCAAGTTCATAGACCCATCCCGCGCCGACCACAGCAAGAGCTAACACCCATCACTTCGCCATGGCCATTCTACAAGTGGGGTATCGACATTGCTGGCCCCTTTCCTGTTGCAGCAGGAGGATTGAAATTCCTTATTGTGGCAATAGATTACTTCACTAAGTGGATTGAGGCAAAAGCAGTGGCAACGATAACAGGTAATCAAGTAAAACGATTCGTTTGGGACAACATAGTATGCCGCTTTGGATTACCTGGGGAAATCATCTCAGACAACGGAAAACAATTCCGTGACAACCCGTTCAAAGACTGGTGCGCGCAACTAAATATTACACAACACTTCGCGTCAGTGAAACACCCACAAACCAATGGTTTGGTTGAGCGCGCAAATCGCAGTCTAGGCGAAGGAATCAAAGCGCGTCTGGACAGACACAAAGGAAGATGGGTGGATGAGCTGTCGCATGTTTTATGGGCACACCGCACGACTATCAAGGTTAGCAATGGGGACACTCCCTTTTCTCTTGTCTATGGGACAAAAGCTGTCATACCAGCCGAGATTGGGATGCCAACTATTCGTACAGCGGAAGTTAATGTTGCAACAAATGACGACGAGCGGCGTATAGACTTGGATCTATTAGAAGAAAGGCGTGAACGCGCAGCGATACATGAAGAAAAAGCCAAGTCAAAAATGAAGGGATACTACGATGCTAAAGTTCGAAACACTTCTTTCAGACCAGGCGATTTTGTATACCGCGCTAATGATGCAAGCCACGCAGAAGATACAGGAAAGCTTGGACCAAAGTGGGAAGGACCTTACGAGGTCGTTGAAGCACTAGGAAAAGGCGCATACAAGCTGCGTGACATGGATGGCCATGAGCTACAACGCACATGGAACATTTGCAATCTCAAGAGATGCTATCTTTAGGAAAGGCTACGGCCCAACACACGGACACCTTCGCACTTTAGTACGTGCTTAATAAATATCCGTGTATTTACATTTTGTTTCGTTTAGGCAAATTTTTTCTTTCTCATTTACAAAAACTTGCAAGTATTAATTTAATGTCGCGGTTTCTAGCTAACTCCACGACACACTTTACTTTGTTATTTACATATTATTTATGTCTAAACATTGTCATTATATTGCCTTTTGCCTACATGGCATGCATGCACTTATTAAAAACCCACGATGGTAAAAGGATGAGTAAACCTACTAAATAACTCGTTGAGTAAGAGGGTTGCAAACCCATCAACATTGGATCACGCATCCTTGTTAAACACCTTACGCTCAAGACGTTGGCGTAAGTTCATTGCGCACCCCACGACGGATGCGCAATATGGCACACTGTGCGCGTTTAACAACATAGGAGCCAAGACTCTTGACTCCTTAAAATGATATTTACAGCACGCTGCATATCAACCCATACACTTGTAAAAATTCATGAACTTCATACACGATTATGGATTCTTTATAAATTTCCTTAAGTATGTTTATAACGGTTTGATTCTTAGCCATAACACGAATGTCTTTTACGTAAAGATAATGACTGAGTACAAAAATCACATCCATTAAAGAACCACGAGTTCATACAATCTCTTTTAAGTACGATTCTTGGTTGTCTTTTATGCAAAGACAAGAAGCTACGTGCAAACATTAGACTACAAACACGTGTACAAATCAACTTCATCTTATTATAAGCTACAAGTTTATACAAAATGAAGATTGTACATACAAAATTGTTCATCTATTATGAAGCAAAAAACAATAAAGAGCCTAAATGCTGGAAGTACGCCTGAGCTTGGAACTACTACTAGGGCCTGCATCACTCTTGGAGTCCCCAAGCTTCCTCAACAGCTCAACATCTTTGGGTGACACCGTTGGCACGCTAACGGGCACTCCATCAGACCTTGGGAGATGAGCTGCACCAACGCCACAAAGGATGGCCTTCCCCTTTATACCCTTCTTCTTAGCCAATCTTATGGCATGGGCTTCTAAAGCTTCCTTCAAAGGGATCTCTCTCTCAAGGGCAAAAGGATTGAGAAGGTCATGGGGGCGCGCAAAGACAGGAACCTGCAGCTGTGACACATCAGGTTTCAGGAAGAAGTCGAGCTGGGCTTCAGCGTCCTCTGCTGTATGCCTCGCCAAGGTCAACCCCTCCATGATCACACCGATGGGATAGTCCTGGTCGCGCTCCAAACGGGCAATATGAGGAAGCTCGTACAGCTTCATCTTCTCCATCGCAGCGACCAGCTCAGCATAAGAGTTACCATCGTAACCTGGCACTTCTGCGATGGGCACCGTTAACAGCTTGCGCTCGTTCAGCTCCTCCACAGCCTCTGCCTTGCCACGCGCTAAGGCACATTGCACAACGTCCCCAAATGCAGTTACCACTTCTGGGGACTCTAATGTGCTCAGCGCAGCCAGACGAAGGCCATGACTGATTAGTCACCTACGAATAAAACAACATAAGACAACAAGTTCAAAGGAATTGAATGATAGGATTCAAAGGAGAAAGGGAATCAAATACTGCCTGCGCTCGGCAATGGAGGATACCAGATGCGGGTACAGCTCCTCATCATACTCTACGCTCAGCCTGCGCAGCTTCTCCTCCTGCTTCTCCAGCACAACCTCCACAGTTTTTCGGAATTCATCCAGCTGAGAGAAGTGTTTTGCCTTGTTCTGCTCCATGTATTTCAACGCCCAAAGACAAGTAGACTTGTATTGATCGAAAGCAGAGCGCTCTTGGCTCACTTGCGCCCAGAGCAACATCTTCTCGTCAGCAAGCTTCCGAGCATATGCGTCTGTCGACTCCAACTCAGCCTGAGCTCTAGCCAGCTGCGCCTTCAGTGAGGAGATCTCTTCATCCTTCTGCGCATAACAACTACTCTCACCAGAATAGCTCGTCTTAAGCTGAGCGACCAATGAGACTTGGTGCGCAGCAGCTAGCTCCATCTCCTTCATCAGCTGATCTAGTGCCTTGGGCCCAGTCTCCGCGCTCTTCTGCGAAGGCTCCTCAACGTGGACAGCATCCCTAGTTGGCTCAGTTGGCTCAACACTGCACGTTAACATAAGACGGACGTTACTCTATATCATTAATACAGTGCGCGAATAGAAGAAAATTACATGGCACATGTTTCATTACTTACTAGGGGAATGGACTTTCAGCTGTATCATGTGCGCTGATAGTTGGCGACACACCCTCTTCTGAAGACACGTCCACAGTAATAACAGGATGTCTCTTCTTGGATGTGCCCGCACCATCATCCTCAGAGGTCCTTTTGCGCTCCAGCCTCTGCTCCTCTTCTTCTTCCTCACTCTCAACTGCAAGGTTCCCTGCGCCGTGAGAAGACTCAGCGCGTGATCAGTCAAGGGATTGTGCCTCCTGATTCGGCACGCTTTGCACAGGCGTGGCCTCCAACACGGTAGGGGAGGCACTCTCTGGCTCCTCCAATACCAGCTCCATGGTGCGCCCCGCCGTAGACTCTAGTATGAGCGCCTCGCCCTCCCTCAAGGGGCGCACTCCTACAGTAACCTAAGAAGGCTTCGCCAGCTTTACTACGGAGAATAGATCCGTCTCTGCGCAACACAAAACAAACAAATACAAGTTATATAAGTAATAATGATATAAAGAAGAACGCTTACAAATATTAAGCGAAGGAGAAGAAGGACGAGCACCCACCCCGGTTACCCTCATCCAAGAAGGTTGACACTTCGCCAGGAGGCTGGAAGTAGTTGCGACTAATACCCATGTGCACCAAAAACTCCTCTGGATAAGGATTAATTGGGATACGATTGGCATTTATCGTATCCGCGTCATCTGCACTATACGTCCCGAGGGCTGGGAGCTCATCCCTCGGCAGCGACCCTTGGGTATAAAAAGCAAAATCCCAAGGGAAAAAAGCATCGTCTACCCAGAAGAAATTTTCACGCCAATTTCTGAGCGCCTCCAATTTCTCTGTGTAACACTGCAAACGCCCTGCGCGTTTGGCAAAGGAAACCCACCCGTTTGACCATGTTGAGTGGTAAAACGCGCGGAAAAGATGAATTGTGGGATTAATTTCCAACAGGCGACAATTCACCTCAAAATTAGTTATCTTAGCTGCGCCTATACAATGCAGCTGAGATATATGCAGGCGATAATAATTAAGTAAATCGCACAAGAATAATGAAATGGGCACGCGCTGATTCGCGAATTCGAAAAAGCGCACGTATACCCCCACCTTACCCTCAGGGAAATCAGCTATAGACGCGGTTGCCGCCGGTACTACCGGATGCAACGCGTGAGGGATATCATAATCCGAGGCGAACTCACGAAGCTCGTCCTCGGTTATACCGGAGGTAAAATCAGACAACTGGAGAACCATTCTTAATATCGTATGGTTTTTAGATGCGCACGCGCTATTACCTTTGTATACGCTCGATTTCTTGAATGAGTTTGGAAGGATTAACAATGGTGGAAATGGAATTTTCACTGTGGTATTCACAGTGAAAATGGCGACACCCTTTATATAAGGATACCCATGGTCTTGGATCCTTGACACGTGTACCCCACTCGTCCTAATCGTGTGGCCAGAATTTCAAGGGGTACAACCCCTTTTTGCACTTTCCCACGATTTTCGAGGTTATTTTTTTGGATTTACTTGACTAGGTTCATAGCATATCCTTTTGGCGGGAAACTTTTTGCACTTATCCGCCACAAACGCTGGAATATTTTTGGTCACGAATGATAGTCTAGCATCCGCGGTTGCACCATGCGCATACTAGACTGGGGGACATGATGACGTATAGTCCCTACTCGGGTCACGAACCCGGGGGGCGAACGATACTAATACTAAGCCCAATACGCGTGGGCTATCATAACAAGGGTTTGGGCTCACGAAAGCCCAAAGCCCAATCTATTTATGGTCTTGATAAGGATCTTTTATTTATGGATAAAGATCAAGGTACCGGATAAGGCGTGATACGCCAAAGAGTAAGGAACATGAAACCTACGAGGGTTCGTGTGTATATAAAGGGCATCACGGCTCTCATTGAGGTATCATCTAATAACCCTAACTCTTCCACAAACCCTAAAAACCGTTACTTACTCTCATGCCGGAGGATAATCGTGGGAGACAATCCCACGATAAGCCTAACGGTGTTTCTTTGCTTTCTTAGTGCGCAGGTCTCAAGCATTAAGATCCAATTGATACTCAAACAAGGAACGCCCAACTTTTGTATCAACAGTAATATATAGAATGTACTTATTTATCTTAGTTTGATGAATTGATCCCTAAGTTTATTCTAGAATGTACTTATTTATCGTAATTAGTCGAACATACACAACATGGAATTAGTTTTCATGTTTTCTATTCTACAACGTTATGGACAAGAATCATCAGTTCATCACATGTTACAATCAAAATAGTTCCTATCAAGAAGCATGACACCTATTCAAAAAGATGGAAGGTTATGAAACAACACCAAACTCAATCACCATAATGGGTCTTGTTTGTTCTTTTGTTAGACTTGATTGTCTAAAAGAAGGTAACACTCTATTCACGGGTTTGCAATTATGAGACGTTTAGAACCTGAAATTGATATCTTGGGACGATCTGCCTAGATCGATTTGTATGTCAATTGTGAAAAGTTAAAAACTCGTGTAAAGATTTCCAACACTGTGAGAGATGAAAATATCTTGTTAAAGATGTTTGATAAATTGTCACTTATATGTTACAAATTTGTATACAAGCATCTTGGATATTTTTAGTTGGTAAAACCAACGTCGTCGTGAAATTGTGGCAATCAAAAAAGTGATGGTTAAATTGAAAGGTTGCTATATTAAGGCGGTTGAGACATAGTGACAGTGAAGTTCAGGAAGTATGAGGTGTGTTAGACGAAAATCTTACTAACACCGATGGAATTTAGAAGATCGAGAAAAAGATTACGGGAGCTACACAATAAAATGGGCGAGTTAGACGGAAATCTTATTAACGTCAGTTGAGTTTAGATGATCGGGAAAACGATTACGGGAGCTACACGAAAGAATGGGGTTGCTGCATGTTTTAATAAGGAAGTCAAATAATGGATTAAATACTAACAAGGGTATAAAAGTCAATTTACAATAGTTTTTATGTGTGCAAATCAAATTGATATGTGTATATATCACTTCCCCAATATAAAATTACAATGGTAAAGAAAAAGTTAATGTCATTGATATCTATTTAAAAGACACCAATGGCCTAATTACCAAATTTTAAACCAATTCAAATTTGAAAACATACCAAAAACTAAATACCAAATTTAGTGAACGCCCTTTAAAGTTTAAGTCATCTTCCCGTGACTTAAACTCCTCCACTTGTTCCAAACCAAATTTAAAATTCTAAACACTAAAGCTATTAACCTACTTCAAACAAATCGCCAATTAAACACAATCAAACGTTAACTGACAAAATGGTCAGCCAAACAACAAATTGGCTCAAACGATCTTCAAAATAGACAATCAAATTCTGGCAACCAATTTCAAAAGCTCGACAAATGAAGATCCTAATTTTCGAATTGACAAATTCCAAACGATCGAAAAAAATCAAATGCTCGAACAAAATCCAAATAACCTGATTATAACCAAGTCTTCAAACACGAAATCGATCTTCAAATTNTTATATTTATAAAAATAATTTTGGTATAAATTTTCGATCACGTTCTTTTATAAATGGTTGTAAGTCAAATATGAGAGGAAAAAGTCATTTAAATTTAATACTATCAAATTACTTACACAAAATAAGCATTTCTTAATTTGCTTATGAAATGTTGTTTTCCTGCTTCTTTTTTAAGTAGAAAAGCAGATAATGTTTGAATAAGGAAAGTGCTATTCTACTTAATAAAAGCAGATAAGTAGTAAAGTGGGAAAAAAAAAAAAGCAATCTTAGGTGTGTTTGGGAGAGGCTTGTATAGGGCTTATGGAGCTTAAATTTCAAAAATAAGCCCTAGCCCAATAATAAGTCTTGTTTGGTGTAAAGGCTTATAGGGAGGCTTTTAAAACTATAAGCCCCAGCCTAAAAATAAGCCCTAGCCCCAAAAATGAGGCTAAAATATTTAGACAGGGCTTCTAATATGTTAAATTACTTAGTTACTCACAAAAATATCTAATATATGCATATGTTAATTTAATTATATGTACTTTTTAGTAATTTTACGATAATAAACTCCAACTTAAACTAATTTGTCAAAGAAGTTTATGAAAATAAAAATTTTAATTTCGGCTTAATATAAGCCTCAGCCTCATCCTCGGCCTATTTTGCCAAACATATCATTAAACACCCTCTAAAAGTATAATGGCCCACCACTAACTAGTGTCAATATCCAATACGCATCTTTAATTCACACACAAAAGACAACCATGAAAAACAAATAATAGAAAAAGAATACAATCGATCCTTCGTGTCAAAAACCAATCGATGCTTCTCAAATTTCTTCTGGACAAAACCCAAAACCAAAACCAATCCAAACGATTCTTTGAACAAAAATACTTTTCAATCAAGACTAACCCTCTAATTTTTTTGAGTTATGATACATAGGCCTAATAAATGGATCTAAAGATAGACCTAATGCATAAAATGACTTGTAAAATGCATCATTGTACAAATCATTTATGCATTAGGTCTATTATTAGGTCCACTTATTAGGTCCACTTATCATTTTCCAATTTTTTTATCATCATGTTTTTATTGCTAAACAAACCTAGTTATTATATCTGAACCACTTTCTTAAAATCTGTTTTATTCCGGTAATTCAAAAGATGAAATAAACAAACAAAACCGACAAAGGAAGCAAAAGTTTTATTTAAAATTATTAAACTAAACACAAAACAAAATTCAAAAGACGAAATAAAAAAAATTGTTATAAACTAAAATACGGACACACAAATTGATGCAATAATATTTTGTAAAAATAATTATACATTGTCGCTGTTATCCGCGTATATTTTTATATTACTATTAAGTCAAAGGACATCTTTAGAAACTTTTTTTTTTCTTTTTCTTTTTTTTCCTTTTTTAATAATTTTTTGTATTCAGTTACTAACATGAGTCATGGTTATATGATGTTATGGGGTGCTTAATTAATGGGAAAGGAATGAAATATGATGCTTGGTTCATTTTAATGCAATGACTCATTACTCGAGTAATGGGTCATTGCCTAATAAATTGGGAGAAATGATTTTTTACCCTTTTCATTTTTTTAGCATTCATTTTATTTTTCCATTTCTCATTCCTTATTTTGAGCCAGCGCTATCTATAGGGATTTTCAAATCTATTTGGAAGTTGTTTTACACATGCGTTTGTGTGCGGAGTACTTTTTACATTGTTATACCTACTACTACCACCCTTGTTATTATTCTACATTTTCTACAGTACATTTTATCACCACTTTTGGGAATTGATTGTTACACCACCTAACCAACTTTATAAAATCCAGAAGGGGGATAGATAAAACATGTAACATGATCTTGTGATCTTATCCTAAGCCTGAGGCTGTGCATTTATGTCTCATCAAAACCTTATCTCAACATTTCTACACTAACAACCCCTTTCATAGTCTTCCTTCCTTCCTTGGTCTATGTTTTGGTTCTAAAAAAATGGCAGCCATTTTATCTTGTTCGCCACTATACACCACTTCTAAATCATCATCTTTATTCAACAAACCCAATAAGTCCATACATTACAACATCAGTGTATCACATTCGAATAATGTTTCTGTTCGTAGATTTAGACCAATTTGTTCATCCCAAGACCCTGATAGGTTTCAGTTCACCGACAAACAGGTCAGTAAATAAATGTAGTACTAATGTTTTTTTTATACTAATGTTTGTGGTCGCAGAGCGTTTAGGAGCATTTATGAGCGGTTGTGATTTTTAATGCTTGTTTGACAAGCAACAAGTAGTTTTATCTATTTTTTTTTAATGCTCTTTTTCCATTGGTTCGCTAAGTAGCATTTATGAGCGTTGAGCATTTAGAAGTTGTTTTACAAATTATAATTACTGCTCACTGCTACTGTTTTGCCAAACACACCCTTACTAGTATCAACTAAGGGGTTTTTTGTTTAAGCTTATTTGTGGGCTTATGAGCTTATTTGATTTCGGCTTATATTTCATATATAAGCCTCAATTTTTCGGCTTACGATCACACAAATATGCTTAAACAATCACCCCACAATGTTCAAAGGTAACTAAAAATGAAATGCAACTTTTACCTCCAAGATTTAACCTTTTTAGAATATGGCATCAGTACTTAGAAGGTGGCTCGCCATAAGCTTGAATAAAATCTTAACATGAGTCCCAATGGTTAGGATGACCGCACCGTTGATAGATTTCAAATATTATCACAATCATCGGCATGAAAATTAATTTCAACCTTTTTTTCTAAGAAAAAGTTATTCGTCTTGAACATTTGTTGGAAAATTATAAGGACATGCCCAAACATTGGCTACTAGCCTAATAGTACATAATCCTATCATTCAATTTTACCATTTATTATTATGAAAAATGTGATATTTACATGATTTTGAAAGTCGAAAAGAGTTCTATTTTAATGTTTAGATTAAGTTTTGAGAAATGTTGATGGAATTTTTGTTTTTGTATGATGGCAGAAAAATAGGTTATCCGGGATTAAAGAATGTGTGATATCTGTAGCATTAGCAGTTGGATTGATAACCGGGGTGCCTACATTGGGCTTTCCCAGTAATGCCAATGCCATTGCTCCAGTTTTACCAGATTTAGCAGTGCTGATATCCGGGCCTCCAATTAAGGATCCAGGAGCGTTACTGAGGTATGCTTTGCCAATTGATAACAAAGCTATCAGGGAGGTACAAAAGCCTCTTGAAGATATTACCGAGAGTCTAAAAAATTCTGGAGTTAAGGCTATTGATTCCGTTGAAAGAGTGAGCATCTCGTGCTATTTTTTCTTTTGTTGTAGTTGGTATATATGGAGTGTTTGGATGTGTTGTCTTAAAGTGATTACTGCGATGTTCAAGAACCAGAATATGATGATAAAATTACATTAAAGTGATTAAGTTGTGGTATGATGAGAATGGGGTGTTTGGATATTACTTTAAAGTGATTACTGTGATGTTCGATAATATATGACAACAACAAAGTGATTAATTGTGAATAATAAGGTCATTTTCAGTCATGCGGAAAACTAAGTTTTTTCTTTGTCATGCTCAATTTTTTTTAGAAGTTAGAGAATTATAATAAGGTTTGTAGAACATCCGAACACTCCTAAGGAAAATTATTGAGAATGATATATTATTTGAATTTGGGAGAATGCTGATAAAAAAAAATTGGTATGTATGGAAATTGTAGAATTTGAAACAAGCTTCAAGAGCTTTGAAGCAAGGGAAGAGCATGATAATAGCAGGAGTAGCTGAATCAAAGAAAGACCATGCAATCGAATTGCTTGCAAAGCTAGAAGTTGGAATGGATGAGCTTCAGAAAATCGCAGAGGATAAAAAACGAGAAGCCGTAGCACCTAAACAAAAAGAGCTTCTTCAGTATGTTGGAGGGTAAGTATCAATATATTGTATGTTTTTTTTGTTATATTGATGCATACTATAACCTTGCATGAAGCATGATCACTGCTAAATATAATAAGAATCCTTGTATTTCTTTTGGTGAGCACCTGCAATAGTTATGGTAACGGGTCAAAACATGTAATTTTTAATACGGGCCAAAACACGTCAGGTTGGGTAGATTAGTTAACACTTTTTGTTTCTTCCTTTAGAATCCTATAAATAGTAAATGAATTCAATATAATTTCGAAAATACACTATCAGAATAGCAGTTATGTTGTCACAAGTCAATTTCGGAGGTTGCAAGCATTTGAAGACACTCTGGGACTCTGGGTAGCAATCATTCTATATTAAAAGTCTTGTAAATAATTAATCTATAGAAGTGGTGAAGAAACTATGTTGCTTAACTGATTAAGTCATATTTTTTTATTACTATGAGCAATTTAGGAGATTGTATGCATTGCACGCACTATGAGCGACATTTGACACGTTCAGTCCATTTGACCCAGTTTCTTTGTAGCGAAGTTTAAGTTTTTACGACCCATTGGAGACTTTAGAAACCAGATGAGCATTTGACCCATTTCTAAGTTAATGAGTCAAAGTATTTTGTTTTGTGTGTGTGTGTGTGTGTGGGTTTTTTTTTTTTTTTTTTTTTTTTTTTTTTTTTTTTTTTTTTTTTTTTTTTTTTTTTTTTTTTTTTTTTTT
>LBNU01021433.1:3849-43756 GCA_014162995.1 Artemisia annua | reverse complement strand
TGGGGCATTTTCTCAGTGTTGAAGAGGACATGGTTGATGGCTTCCCATACGAAGTTCCAGAAGAGTATCAAAACATGCCTCTTTTGAAAGGACGGGCAACCGTGGATATGAAAGTCAAAGTGAAAGACAACCCTAACCTGGAAGAATGCGTATTCAGAATTGTGCTGGATGGTTATAATGCCCCTGTAACTGCTGGAAATTTTATAGATTTGGTGGAAAGAAAATTCTATGATGGCATGGAAATCCAAAGAGGTAGGACTAACTAAACTTTTCATACTTTATTTTAAGATATTCGTCAAGATTCTAACAATTTGATATCTTACTTTCATTAGCTGACGGGTTCGTTGTACAAACCGGAGATCCTGAAGGTCCGGCAGAGGGTTTTATTGACCCTAGTACAGAGAAAACGCGGACTATACCTTTAGAAATTATGGTAGAAGGTGAAAAGGCACCTATATATGGAGAAACCTTGGAGGTAAGTTGAAGTTATCCAATTGGTCATTCCCAGCATCTCCCTTGGTGACCTTTTTCCTGCAAATGTCATTTTTCTGCCTCTTTCTAGCATATGATTCAAATTATATAGGTGGCCGAATAGATGAGTTAGGTGGGTTGGGTTGATGTTTAGACGTTGTGTCGCTTAAAAGACGTCCAACCGGGTTGGGTTGGCCCGTCAACACTGTTTTGGTCCACTTTCTATTACAAAATAACCATTTTAAAATATGATTACAAGAGCTTTTATTAAAGTAATTATTCAATAACAAGTTATAAAGCAAATTTAAAAGTTGTAAACACTAGTGTACTTTAGGTAACTTTTAAATCATTTGACATGGTTTAGCAACAGATTTATTGTTGCAGTTCAAAATTTTAAAATAACAAACTATTCGATGATGGTTATTTTAATTGGCCCAAGACCGTACGTAATCATGGGATAATATTCGATCTAATAAGCTACGCTACTAAAAACGACTCAACTAGATCCATTTTTAAATATATGGACTGAAATTGCATCAGATACTGATAGTGTCTGCATATCATGCAGGACATTGGTTTGTACAAGGCTCAAACCAAGCTCCCTTTCAATGCTTTTGGAACTATGGCCATGGCAAGAGAGGTAAGAGTACCAAGTCCCACATTTTATATTATAAGAAAAAGAAGCCGATGATATTGTTTGGTATATATTCTTATCGGGTTTCTTTCATACAGGAATTTGAGAACAACTCAGCCTCAAGCCAGGTATTTTGGCTTTTGAAAGAGAGTGAACTAACTCCGAGCAATGCTAATATATTGGACGGACGGTATGCAGTGTTTGGATATGTAACTGAAAATGAGGACTTTTTGGCCGATCTGAAAGTCGGTGATGTTATAGAGTCGGTTCAAGTAGTTGCCGGGCTGGATAATCTTGTTAATCCGAGCTACAAGATTGCTGGCTAATTCATCAAATTTTCATTACTTTCTGAGGATTGGTATGAGAACTACGAGTGTAATGGATCATATTATGAGGAATTTGTTGTAACGTATAATAGTCACATTCATTTATGTAAGTTCTGCATCGCATTCTTGTACAAGTATCATTGTCGGTGATAATACTGGTTAATATATTTGAACGTTTATTGTCTATCAAAGTGTTCATTTTAATAATTCAGTATGTAGGTAACCTATGTACAAGTGTTTAAGATTGCTATATTGTATACTTGCAAATCAAAGTTTGGGTCATATTTTGGATTAAGCACAATTCAAACCTGTATCTATTTTAGTTTTTTGGTAAAACAGTTCATAAATAGATAAGCTAAAGAGAACTAAACAAGCGCTTTGGTTTTAGATCTAAAAACAAAATACTTGGCAATGGCGTTGGACTTAGCTCAAGATATGCCGAAGTTAAACAAAAATTTCTACCGTACATCATCCTCATTCGGAATCAAAGAGATTGTGAAAGATGAAAAACTCNAAGAGCTTTTATTAAAGTAATTATTCAATAACAAGTTATAAAGCAAATTTAAAAGTTGTAAACACTAGTGTACTTTAGGTAACTTTTAAATCATTTGACATGGTTTAGCAACAGATTTATTGTTGCAGTTCAAAATTTTAAAATAACAAACTATTCGATGATGGTTATTTTAATTGGCCCAAGACCGTACGTAATCATGGGATAATATTCGATCTAATAAGCTACGCTACTAAAAACGACTCAACTAGATCCATTTTTAAATATATGGACTGAAATTGCATCAGATACTGATAGTGTCTGCATATCATGCAGGACATTGGTTTGTACAAGGCTCAAACCAAGCTCCCTTTCAATGCTTTTGGAACTATGGCCATGGCAAGAGAGGTAAGAGTACCAAGTCCCACATTTTATATTATAAGAAAAAGAAGCCGATGATATTGTTTGGTATATATTCTTATCGGGTTTCTTTCATACAGGAATTTGAGAACAACTCAGCCTCAAGCCAGGTATTTTGGCTTTTGAAAGAGAGTGAACTAACTCCGAGCAATGCTAATATATTGGACGGACGGTATGCAGTGTTTGGATATGTAACTGAAAATGAGGACTTTTTGGCCGATCTGAAAGTCGGTGATGTTATAGAGTCGGTTCAAGTAGTTGCCGGGCTGGATAATCTTGTTAATCCGAGCTACAAGATTGCTGGCTAATTCATCAAATTTTCATTACTTTCTGAGGATTGGTATGAGAACTACGAGTGTAATGGATCATATTATGAGGAATTTGTTGTAACGTATAATAGTCACATTCATTTATGTAAGTTCTGCATCGCATTCTTGTACAAGTATCATTGTCGGTGATAATACTGGTTAATATATTTAACGTTTATTGTCTATCAAAGTGTTCATTTTAATAATTCAGTATGTAGGTAACCTATGTACAAGTGTTTAAGATTGCTATATTGTATACTTGCAAATCAAAGTTTGGGTCATATTTTGGATTAAGCACAATTCAAACCTGTATCTATTTTAGTTTTTTGGTAAAACAGTTCATAAATAGATAAGCTAAAGAGAACTAAACAAGCGCTTTGGTTTTAGATCTAAAAACAAAATACTTGGCAATGGCGTTGGACTTAGCTCAAGATATGCCGAAGTTAAACAAAAATTTCTACCGTACATCATCCTCATTCGGAATCAAAGAGATTGTGAAAGATGAAAAACTCGTTATCTGTACTATACGTAATCAATTCACTTGATTTATTCCCAAGTTGATACATTAGACTTATTTCAACAAGTCATACGATCTCTCAAATCAAGTTTAACCATGAAAGATCGTCAAGCTATCGATTCAAGGTAGAACGCCTTGAGTTCAGGCTCACCTCAACTTGTTTGTAACACTAGATACCAGGGACTAGAGAGCCTAAAACAAATGTACTAAACAAAGTAGTAGCCAATGAAAGTAAAGGGTACACACTTCATAAACAAAAAACTACAAGGATGTAAAGTGTAGAAACCATAAAACATATCATCAAAGGATAAAAAACACCCAACCACTGATATCCAACAGATGAGGCAATAATAACATCAAAAAACAAAACATTCAAACCTCAAAAATGGTGGTAATAACCTCCATTAACACCACAACAGCCACTACACACCACCACCACAACACAAACACTTACACACTCACTTGCAAACCTTCAACTACAACTTCTCTACTTTACTTTCAACATGTAAAAACTAAGACAAAATCCAACATTTGTAAGTCCTCAAAAAATGGAGTTATGGTAGTTAAGTCTTATATGGAAGACTCGACTACTTTTTCGGGCTTTGTAAACAGGATTATTGGCGCGTTGCCTGTTGTTGGACTTATTGCTAGGATTGTGACTGATACTGGTGGTGTTGGAGGTGATTTTATAGATTTTGCAGAGTTTAGGAGAAGAGTTGGGAAGAATTCTTCTGTTAATGATTCTAGAGCTTTTATCGACTTCCAGGATCGAAGAGGACGGGTAACTATTCCTACCTTTGTTTTTGTTTAGGATTGCTTATTGAAACTGCTTATTGAGTTTTCTTTGCGTTTTGTTAGAGCACATAAGAACTTGAAATTGCTTATCAGGATAAGATGGTTTGAATAGGAACTTGAACTACTTATAGAAACAAGTGCTTGATTATCAGAATATCCTCGAAACTGTTTTGTGTCTAAAATAGCTGACGGACGCTTAAAAGAGCAAACCCTTATAGAAACAAGTGCTTGATTATCAGAATATCCTCGAAACTGTTTCTGTCTAAAATAGCTGACGGACGCTTAAAAGAGCAAACCCAAACACCCCATTAATCTAACTCCATTGATTTTAATTATGTAGTGTATGTTTGATATGTCAGTTTATGGTGAATGAAAGCACTTAACAGATATATGTGGTCAAATAGGCAGGTGATCCTCTATATGTGTTGATGTGTTGTTGGCTAGCTGCACTGGGAGCTGGTTTACTAAAATCTGAAGAAATTCTTGAAGGTGTTAACAGGCTTCGGATTTCAAACGATATCGAATTTGAAGAGGAAACTTTCATTGCTATGATGAATGAAGCCAGAGAGGTTGGTCTTTTTAATTTTTGATTTTCCATCACATACTAAATTGATGAATTCTAACATTACTGTTACACAACTACAGAAAAGAGCGAAACTAAACGTACCCACACCAACCATTCCAATGGAAGCAAGAGTTGAAAAAGCTCTTGATGCAATATATGTTTGTTGTTTTGGAAGAGATCCTATTGAAGAGGAAGACGAAAGAACATTAAACATCATGCTCAAAGTCGTCTTCCCTTCCGTTTCAGAATCTGCTATAGCTAACATTATTAGAGAAAAAGCTAAAAGAGTTGCAGAAGGCAGTGAAGAAGACAGGTACCCAGAGCCTAAACTGTTATCTAAAGAAGCCGTGCAGCTTCAAATGAAAGACCTCCAATTTCTCCAACAAAATAACGATAGTTGAAACTATAGAATTTGCATAGTTTGAGACTTGTTACTGTTTCTTTTTTCTTGAACACCTGGATAGGAGATTCACTGAAATGGTATCATGAATGTACAACAAAGAATGTCACAAAATTTTGGAAGCTTAAATATTCCATTACAATAACTACGTTTAGTTGTGGTATTATTTGGAAATAGGAATAGTGCATCTTCAAGTTGCATCTGTCTCGGCAGATTCATTTGTTTGCTGTTGAGGTCATGTTATAGTGGTGTCGCAAATCCTGTCACAAAGAATCTGAAATTAGAATGCATTTTGCAAAAAAAGTATATACCATTACTGAGAAATACTATAATCAATTGGTCACAAAATGTCATAGGACAAATATTAGAGTTTCTAAACCAACCCAACAAACTTTGCAGGGTTCCTAGTTTATCTTGGTGATGCATTATGGCAGATATCGCTTAAGAAAGTAATTGACTATCATTATCAATAAAGATCAAGTGTGCGTAATCAGAATTTGTTGGTTTCATAAGGAGCTAACATCCATGAATTTCATTCTTTCTTAGCACTTATAGACCTTATGGTTCTCTAACGAAAAGCAAAAATGACCAGCTTCAGCTGTAACTAATCGGCAAGTGGTAGAAAAATTAGAGCACCTGATTATGAAGATATTTCTGGTCTAAAAGCTACAAGATCTATTATCATAAATAACCTGGAAACCAGAGCAATTTGCATGGGTCGGGGGATTCATATGGATGAAGTCAGAATGTCAAGAGTACTAATGGATACAATAATCTTATACTGGTGCCCATACTAATTATAAATATATCCAATACAGCGACACCACATCTGCAAGAGTAAATTTTAGGGTTATCCATCATCAATGTGACTATTGGATTTACCCTTTTTCCTATCATAATAAGAGCTTGATCATTAGCAAAGAGAACCTCTTTTTACAGCATTGCAAATTGAGGCAAGTTTGATAATAACATTTTCCCATGGTCCTATTTGCAAATCAATATACTTGTTGCTATACAATGATTCTTTCATCCTAATTTCACTCTTTTGTTCAAAAAAGTCGCTCTTGATGCAATAATAATTGAAGATCAATTAGAGATCCCCACATGATAGAAGAAAGACAATCAGTATTATATTGTTACAAACTCTTGCGACTAACTTGTACTACATTCCAGACCTATTCGTAACTAAACAAAAGACCATTTTATTCCATCTGCAATCTGAACATGCTCGTTATGCAATCACATACTAGTTCTCATCTCTTCTACTAGAAGATTTATTCAAGGCTTTAGTGAAACTAAAAGCAACTCTGTGATCAGAGGAGCCAGTGCATATTCTACACCAACAATCCCCTTTCATGCTCAAAAGACTCAACCCCAACATGAACCTAAAGACCAAAAAACCTAAAATGCGCTTTGTGCTTGCGGGAGCGACTGCATAATAGATAAACAGAAACGAAAGCAATTGCATATAGCAACTTTGCGTTACTATTATAAAGGACCTTGTGCAATGAAAAACATAGAGACGAGAAAGCAGAGTATAGGAAAGCACCTTCAGACAGAGAACCCCACTGGCCGACCTTTGAAGACAGCATAGACTTGAGCAATGAAGAAGCAGTCGCAGAATGAAGAGGCATCAGAGACTGCGCACAACTCAGCTCCACTGGTTCCCTACATAACTCAACACATTTAAGACATTAAACCATGTTTCAACTCTTTTCATTGCTGCTTTTGTTCTAAAAACTGAGTTGCAATACCAAAATTATAAACTGATGCTACTTATTGTACTATGAATAGAGTTATTAACAATGACAACAAAAAGAACAAACTCCAAAATCGATTTCATATCCAGGGCCAAATCAGACTTCTCAACAATAACAGGAGAGAAAGAAGTCCAATGGCGTGTAGTTCCATGAGTTTTTATTATCATAAGGAAATAAATTTAACTCGTAAAATTGGTCACCTTATCTTGTAGCGATCTACCTAAATGACCAAAGTAACCCATCAATATAAGGTATAAATACCTAAACGGGACAAAAAATAGTATAACTACCAAAGCAAGCCATCGAGCTAAGCAGGTTACTCTTTACTAAAAATTGGCCTTAAATATACAAGTCCCACTCCAAATCTTATTCAAACATTTGATTACATTCCGACTAATAACCCATCAGTGTGGAACAACTTCCAAACACAAACAGACAAAGCTTTGTGATAGCGACTAAATATTCAACACTTCACATTCGTAGCGTAAAAAGCGAGTCTCATTCCAGATGGCTATTAGCACCATATCTAGAATTTACAAGCCAGGTAGTCACCAACGATCTTAGATTACTGTACAGAAAGATGGACGCTTCAATCCAATCATCAGACATATGTAAGAGATTCAATCTAACTTAACAAAACAACTAGATTAAATAGAAAAAACTCAACCTTTACTTCTTGTTGACTACAATAATGTTAACATTTCTTGTATGTTTTGGCTAAACTAATCCAAGCCAAACATATTTTCAGATGTAAGATGAGAGACATTTACAGACTAATAAAAGTTCTACTGCAATGTAGAAAACCTGAGGTGGCTAGTGTGTTTACATGGCCTTATAACCTTAATAGTAAGATAAAAAAATAAGTTGATCAAAACGCAAATAACATTTTACAAATAAAAGCATTTCGTGCAAATTGAATTATGAAATAATTGAGATGTGATCGACTACAATCTCTTCTTATAAACACGGTGTTTTATGCCATCTTGAAAGTATGCATAAAAAAGGGCTGAAAATCAAACATGAAAACTTTTGCAAGCACTTTGTATGTATAGATGTGTTTATTTATGTTTAATATTCTAAATGAGGGGATTCTTTCACTTCTTAGGTTCCATACATCAATACGAAAATCCGAAGAAACTGCCTACGCATGGAAATCACTGATTATGGGGCTCATAGCTTCCGAGGATGAAAGCGACTTTCTACACTCCTTAAATATATGGACTGAAATTGCATCAGATACTGATAGTGTCTGCATATCATGCAGGACATTGGTTTGTACAAGGCTCAAACCAAGCTCCCTTTCAATGCTTTTGGAACTATGGCCATGGCAAGAGAGGTAAGAGTACCAAGTCCCACATTTTATATTATAAGAAAAAGAAGCCGATGATATTGTTTGGTATATATTCTTATCGGGTTTCTTTCATACAGGAATTTGAGAACAACTCAGCCTCAAGCCAGGTATTTTGGCTTTTGAAAGAGAGTGAACTAACTCCGAGCAATGCTAATATATTGGACGGACGGTATGCAGTGTTTGGATATGTAACTGAAAATGAGGACTTTTTGGCCGATCTGAAAGTCGGTGATGTTATAGAGTCGGTTCAAGTAGTTGCCGGGCTGGATAATCTTGTTAATCCGAGCTACAAGATTGCTGGCTAATTCATCAAATTTTCATTACTTTCTGAGGATTGGTATGAGAACTACGAGTGTAATGGATCATATTATGAGGAATTTGTTGTAACGTATAATAGTCACATTCATTTATGTAAGTTCTGCATCGCATTCTTGTACAAGTATCATTGTCGGTGATAATACTGGTTAATATATTTGAACGTTTATTGTCTATCAAAGTGTTCATTTTAATAATTCAGTATGTAGGTAACCTATGTACAAGTGTTTAAGATTGCTATATTGTATACTTGCAAATCAAAGTTTGGGTCATATTTTGGATTAAGCACAATTCAAACCTGTATCTATTTTAGTTTTTTGGTAAAACAGTTCATAAATAGATAAGCTAAAGAGAACTAAACAAGCGCTTTGGTTTTAGATCTAAAAACAAAATACTTGGCAATGGCGTTGGACTTAGCTCAAGATATGCCGAAGTTAAACAAAAGTTTCTACCGTACATCATCCTCATTCGGAATCAAAGAGATTGTGAAAGATGAAAAACTCATTATCTGTACTATACGTAATCAATTCACTTGATTTATTCCCAAGTTGATACATTAGACTTATTTCAACAAGTCATACGATCTCTCAAATCAAGTTTAACCATGAAAGATCGTCAAGCTATCGATTCAAGGTAGAACGCCTTGAGTTCAGGCTCACCTCAACTTGTTTGTAACACTAGATACCAGGGACTAGAGAGCCTAAAACAAATGTACTAAACAAAGTAGTAGCCAATGAAAGTAAAGGGTACACACTTCATAAACAAAAAACTACAAGGATGTAAAGTGTAGAAACCATAAAACATATCATCAAAGGATAAAAAACACCCAACCACTGATATCCAACAGATGAGGCAATAATAACATCAAAAAACAAAACATTCAAACCTCAAAAATGGTGGTAATAACCTCCATTAACACCACAACAGCCACTACACACCACCACCACAACACACACACTTACACACTCACTTGCAAACCTTCAACTACAACTTCTCTACTTTACTTCCAACATGTAAAAACTAAGACAAAATCCAACATTTGTAAGTCCTCAAAAAATGGAGTTATGGTTGTTAAGTCTTATATGGAAGACTCGACTACTTTTTCAGGCTTTGTAAACAGGATTATTGGCGCGTTGCCTGTTGTTGGACTTATAGCCAGGATTGTGACTGATACTGGTGGTGTTGGAGGTGATTTTATTGATTTTGCTGAGTTTAGGAGGAGAGTTGGGAAGAATTCTTCTGTTAATGATTCTAGAGCTTTTATCGACTTCCAGGATCGAAGAGGACGGGTAACTATTCCTACATTTGTTTTTGTTTAGGATTGCTTATTGAAACTGCTTATTGAGTTCTCTTTGCGTTTTGTTAGAGCACATAAGAACTTGAAATTGCTTATCAGGATAAGATGGTTTGAATAGGAACTTGAACTACTTATAGAAACAAGTGCTTGATTATCAGAATATCCTCGAAACTGTTTCTGTCTAAAATAGCTGACGGACGCTTAAAAGAGCAAACCCAAACACCCCATTAATCTAACTCCATTGATTTTAATTATGTAGTGTATGTTTGATATGTCAGTTTATGGTGAATGAAAGCACTTAACAGATATATGTGGTCAAATAGGCAGGTGATCCTCTATATGTGTTGATGTGTTGTTGGCTAGCTGCACTGGGAGCTGGTTTACTAAAATCTGAAGAAATTCTTGAAGGTGTTAACAGGCTTCGGATTTCAAACGATATCGAATTTGAAGAGGAAACTTTCATTGCTATGATGAATGAAGCCAGAGAGGTTGGTCTTTTTAACGTTTGATTTTCACACATACTATATTGATGAATTCTAACATTACTGTTACACAACTACAGAAAAGAGCGAAACTAAACGTACCCACACCAACCATTCCAATGGAAGCAAGAGTTGAAAAAGCTCTTGATGCTATATATGTTTGTTGTTTTGGAAGAGATCCTATTGAAGAGGAAGACGAAAGAACATTAAACATCATGCTCAAAGTCGTCTTCCCTTCCGTTTCAGAATCTGCTATAGCTAACATTATTAGCGAAAAGGCTAAAAGAGTTGCAGAAGGCAGTGAAGAAGACAGGTACCCAGAGCCTAAACTGTTATCTAAAGAAGCCGTGCAGCTTCAAATGAAAGATCTCCAGTTTCTCCAACAAAATAACGATAGTTAAACTATAGAATTTGCATAGGTTGAGAATTGTTACTGTTTCTTTTTTCTTGAACACCTGGATAGGATATTCACTGAAATGGTATCATGAATGTACAACAAAGAATGTCACAAAATTTTGGAAGCTTAAATATTCCATTACAATAACTACGTTTAGTTGTATTATTTGAAAATAGGAATAGTGCATCTTCAAGTTGCATCTGTCTTGGCAGATTCATTTGTTTGCTGTTGAGGTCGTGTTATAGTGGTGTAGCAAATCCTGTCACAAAGAAGCTGAAATTAGAATGCATTTTGCAACAAAGGTATATAAGTATATACCATTACTAAGAAATACTATGATCAATTGGTCACAAAATGTCATAAGACAATTTTTAGAGTTTCTAAACCAACCCAACAAACTTTGCAGGGTTACTAGTTTATCCTGGTGATGCATTACGGAAGATATCGCTTAAGAAAGTAATTGACTATCATTATCAATAGAGATTAAGTGTGCGTAATCAGAATTTGTTGGTTACATAAGGAATTAACATCCATGAATTACATTCTTTCTTAGCACTTATAGACCTTATAGTTCTCTAATGAAAAGAAAAAATGACCAGCTTCAGCTGTAACTAATCGGTCAGTTGTAGAAAGATTAGAGCACCTAATTATGAAGATATTTCTGGTCAAAAAGCTACAAGATCTATTATCATGAATAACCTGGAAACTAGAGCAATTTGCATGGGTCCGGGGATTTATATGGTGCGAGTCAGAATGTCAAGAGTAATAAATGGATACAATAATCTTATACTGGTGCCTATACTAATTATAAATATATCCAATACAGGGACACCACATCTGCAAGAGTAAATTTTAGGGTTATCTATCATCAATGTGACTATTGTATCTTAATAAGAGCTTAATCATTAGCAAAGAGAACCTCTTTTTACAGCATTGTAAATTGCGGTGAGTTTGATAATAACATTTTCCCATGGTCCTGTTTGCAAATCAATATACTTGTTGCTATACAATGATTCTTTATACTCAGTTAACACTGATGATCGAGTCTTCCTATCTCAGGTTTTATTTTTCATCCTAATTTCACTACTAGTATTTTGTTAAAAGAAGTCGCTCTTGATGCAATGATAATTGAAGATCAATTAGAGATCCCCACATGATAAAGGAAAGACAATCAGTATTATGTTGTTACAAACTCTTGCGACTAACTTGCACTACATTCCAGACCTATTCGTAACTAAAAAAAAGACTATTTTATTCCATTCGCAATCTGAACATGCTCCTTATGCAATCACATAGTTCTCATCTCTTCTCCTAGAAGATTTATTCAAGGCTTTAGTGAAACTAAAAGCAACTCCGTGATCAGAGGAGCCAGTGCATATTCTACACCAACAATCCCCTTTCATGCTCAAAAGACTCAACCCCAACATGAACCCAAAGACCAAAAAACCTAAAATGCCCTTTGTGCTCGCGGGAGCAACTGCATAATAAATAAACAGAAACGAAAGCAATTGCATATAGCAACTTTGCGTTACTATTATAAAGGACCTTATGAAATGAAAAACATAGAGACAAGAAAGCAGAGTATAGGAAAGCACCTTCAGACAGAGAACCCCACTGGCCGACCTTGGAAGACAGCATAGACTTGAGCAATGAAGAGGCAGTCGCAGAATGAAGAGGCATCAGAGACTGCGCACAACTCAGCTCCACCGGTTCCCTACATAACTCAACACATTCGAGACATTAAATCATGTTTCAACTCTTTTCATTGCTGCTTTTTTTCTAACAAAACTGAGTTGCAATACCAAAATTATAAACCGATGCTGCTTATTGTACTATGAATAGAGTTATCAACAATGAAAACAACAAAAAGAACAAACTCCAAAACCGATTTCAAATCCAGGGCCAAATCAGACTTCTCGACGATAACAGGAAAGAAAGGAGTCCAATGGCGTGTAGTTCCATGTGTTTTTATTATCGTAAGGAAATAAATTTAACTCGTAAAATTGGTCACCTTATCTTGTAGCAATCTACCTAATTACCTAAATGACCAAAGTAACCCATCAATGTGGGTATAAATACCTAAACGGGAAAAAAAACAGTATCACAACCAAAGCAAGCCATTGAGCTAATCAGCTAAGTGGTTACTCTTTACTAAAAATTGGCTTTAAATATACAAGTCCCACTCCAAATCTTATTCAAACATTTGATTGCATTCCGACTAATAACCCATCTATGTGGAACAACTTCCAAACACAAACAGACAAAGCCTGGTGATAGTGACCAAATATTGAACAATTCACATTTGTAGCGTAAAAAGTGAGTCTCATCCTCGATGGCTATTAGCGCCATATCTACAATTTACAAGCCAGGTATTCACCAACGATCTTCTCATCAGACATATGTAAGAGATTCAATCTAACTTAACAAAACAACTAGATTAAAATAGAAACTCGCTCTGGGCAGATATATTAGCCCTAAACTCAACCTCTTCTTCTTGTTGACTACAACATGCTATTACTTGTATGTTTTTGCTAGACTAATCCAAGCTGAACATATTTCAGATGTAAGATGAGAGACATTTACAGACTAATGAAATTTCTTTGGTAATGTCGAAAAACTGAGATGGTTCGTGTGTTTACATGGCCTTATAACCTTAATAGTAAGAAAAAAATAAATTGATCAAAACAGAAATACTGGTAACATTTTACAAATAAAAGCATTTCGTGCAAATTGAATCTTGAAATAAATGAGATGTGATCAATCCATTCTTATAAACACGGTTTTATGCCATCAAGAAAGTATGCATAAAAAAGGGCTGAAAATCAAACGTGTAAAACTTTTGCAAGCACTTTGTATGTATAGATGTGTTTATTTATGTTTAATATTCTAAATGAGGGGATTCTTTCACTTCTTAGGTTCCATACATCAATACGAAAATCGGAAGAAACTGCCTACGCATGGAAATCACTGAATATGGGGCTCATAGCTTCCGAGGATGAAATCGACTTTCTACACTTCNGTCTATTTATATATAACTTGAGATAATGAGTTGAGCATGAATAAAGTCAATTTATATAAAAGTAAGTAAAAATGGATGACCTGAAGGTAAAAAAAGAGTTGCGGCGAGTAGTGAGACGAATAGGAGTGGGAGCCGGTGAGGTTCCGAAGGAAGGAGAGTGAACTTTGCGTGTTGAGCTCAGAAATGATCTGGCTCTTTGAGCTATCTGTCTTCCTGAACAACTCGACGCCATTGTATTCTCAAACAACCCTAGCTCTGTAAACTGTTGTAGATGACGATGCAGCAGCAGGGGAATGAATGTTACTGGACCTCTAACGGCCCAATGGGCCACTCCACACTGTTTATTTTCTTTATTTGTTACTGTGTGTATTTGGGAGAGGGTTTTTAAAATAAATCGGCTTATATAATGAGTCTTGTTTGACGTAGAGGTTTATGGAGACTTTTAAAACTAGAGTAAGTTACACCGTTCGTCTTTGTGGTTTGCTCCAAATCACTACCGTAGGCCCTGGTCTTTTTTTTCTTGCTTTTTTGCTCCTTATGGTTTACATATTGCACGCTGTCAGTCCTTATCGCTAACTGTCGTTATCTTCTCCGTTAGCTCCCAATCGTCAAGTGGCAACGTTAGTCCATTAACCAAACGATCATTTGCAACGTTAGTCCTTTATACTAACGACCATTTCTAATTAACTCAAATTTTGGTTTTCTTAAAAAAATTTCTTTTCTAGGCGGTTTTTATCGTTTTCGCCCGTTTTCATGTGTTTTCTTAGTTTTCATTAGTTTTTATACGTTTTCGTCCGTCGTTATACGTTTTCATTTTTTTCTTACGTTTTCATTCGTTTTTATCCGTTTTTATACGTTGCCATACGGTTTAATCCGTTTTTATATGTTTTTGTCTGTTTTTCGCCCGTTTTCTTACGTTTTCGTCCATTTTAATACATTGTCATCTGTTTTTATATGTTTTCGTCCGTCTTTATATGTTTTCATCTGTTTTTATACGTTTTCCTTCGTTGTTTGCGCTTTTGTCCGTTTTTCTTACGTTTGCATCCGTTTTTAAACGTTTCATCTGTTTTTATACGTTTTTGCTCGTTTTCTTATGTTTTCACCCATTTTCTTACGTTTCTATATGTTTTCTTACGTTTATGTCCGTTGTTATACGTTTTTGTCCGTTTATATACGTTTTCGTCGACTTTTATACATTTTTCTTGCGTTTTCATACGTTTTTATCCATTTCGCTTTCATATGTGTTCATACACTTTCATCTGCAAGAAAACGTAATAAAACAAGCGTAAACGTATCAAAACAGATGAAAGCATATAGAAACATATAAAAACGAACAAAAATGCAAGAAAAACGTACAAAACAGACGAAAATGTATATAAACGGACGAAAACGTATAAATATGGATGAAAACGTATAAAAACGGGTGAAAACATAAGAAAACGAACGAAAATGTATAAAAACAGATGAAAACATATAAAAATGGATGAAAACATATAAAAACTGATAAAATTAAATAAAACGTAAGAAAAATGTATGAAAGCGGATGAAAACGATAAACGAATGAAAAAAACAGATAAAAACGTAAAAAAGCAGATGAAAACGTAAGAAAAATGGACAAAAGCGTAAAAATAGGAGGAAAAAACAGACAAAAACGTATAAAAATGAATAAAACCGTATGAAAACATATAAAAACGGATAAAACGTAAGAAAAACAGACGAAAACGTATAAAGATGGACGAAAATGTATAAAGACGGACGAAAACGTATAAAAACAGACGAAAACATATAAAAACGGACGAAAACGTAAGAAAACGCATGAAATATGGCGAAAACGTAAGAAAACGGACGAAAACAATAAAAACCAAACTTTGAGTTAATTAGAAACGGCCGTTAGTATAAAGGACTAACGTTGCAAATGATCGTTTGGTTAATGGACTAGCGTTGCCACTTGACGATTGGGAGCTAACGGAGAAGATAACGACAGTTAGCGATAAGGACCGACAGCGTGCAATATGTAAACCATAAACAGCAAAAAAGCAAGAAAAAAAATATCAGAGACTATGGTAGTGATTTGGAGCAAACCACAGGGACGAACGGTGTAATTTACTCTTAAAACTATAAGCCTCAACTAAAAATAAAGGGGACTAAAAATTTTAGACTGGGCTTTTAAATATTAGATTACTTATTTACCGCAACTCATAATTAACTATATTAGTACATGTTTATTTAATTATGTCATTTTTAATAATTTTGTAATAATATGCTCAAGCTTAAACTATTTTTTCAAACAAATTTATTTCAATTTCGGCTTATAATATAAGCCCCAGCCTCGGCCTTAACCTTTTTCGCCAAACAAACCCTTCTACAGTTTAGACAATGTTGAAAAGACGTGTGTATTGTTTAAAATTCTAAACCTCTCCCTCTAGGGGCGATTTTCTGCCTCCTCTACCCCTATTATTCCAGCCAAAATTAACCATCAATCCGCCTCTCTATCCTTCTCCTGAGGGATATGCAATCGGTATTATGGTTTTAGTCATTGGGTAGAGGAGGGTTCCATCTGAAATCGTCTTTATCCTGTTTTTATGGCGGATTTTTAACCCTAACTTTTCAACTCAGATCCAATGGTTAGGGTTTAATTCGCATATGTTTCCCTAAATCGCACCCCTTGTTTGATTATTATAGGTCGGTTTATAATCGACTTTATTTATTTATTGGGTCGATTAGTCTTTGTCGAAATCCTAAACAATCTGCTGTTAGGGTTTCGTTTTTGTTAAATCGTCCCTATTATCCTTTACTATGTCGGTTACTACTGAATTTATATATTATGGGATCGATTTGATGTTGGGTTGCTCTTAACGATTAAAAACCTTTTGGTTTTACTTTTTTCTATGGTTCTTGGAAGTAAACCCTCTCTAGGGTTTTGTTTCATATGCTCGTTAACCCTTTTAGGGATATGATTGTTCCTGGTTATGGGTTTATGAGGGAGATGTACGTTGGTGTATGTTAGGGATTGTTTGCCCTAGCTGGTGAATTGATTCGTATTACATTATCTCATGGTCTGATCGCCTTTGTTGTGAAGTAATACGATGTTCTCTTGGAGGTTTGGTTACTATATTCGGTTGCAAGTGGCATTGATGAAGTATGATACTCTTAGCATGCCGATATGGTTCTCATGATGCAAGTTAGGGTTCTTTAACCCTAAGTTTGGTTCTAACATCGTTGATGATGTTGTATCATGTGACTGCTGCTGTTCTAATGATTGAAAACCTTGTTTATTGATTATTCTTATTGCAATCAGTTAGTATTGGGACTGATTTGAGGTGGTTTTCGATTATGGATGCTGCTTGGGGTTATGATAAAGATGGTAGACAAGTTAGTGAGGGTACCTTGTTCAAAAACCCTTGTTTTGGTTCAAGACCTGCTGATCATTCAAGTTACATTAATTAGTCTTGTTATTGTTGTTACTGATTGTCGAGTATAAGGATCCTGGTTCATCGTTCATAATCATGTTGCCACTCTTATTTTATCTTGTGATCGATGCTACAGATTTCTATGGAAGTTAGGGTTTGATGGGTATGCTAATAACCCTTGTGTTAGTCTATGGCAGTTATGATACCATCGGTTTGCATTACGACGTTGGTTGCCTTTGGCAGATTATTGGTATTCTAATCAGGTCATAGTGTTCGCTGTGATCACTCAAGTATGAAGGGCTGGTGTTTGATTTTTGTTTAATTAGATTGATGTTATTTATTTCGGTCTTTGTGTGATCATGGGAGGTGTGTTGCATTGTGACTTGATCATTGGATGTCTTCATGTGTTTCACTCGTATTTGTTGGAAGTTTGGTTCAAGTTTGGATATGCTGGAAGGTTGGGTCGATTAGACCATGTTTATGCTTCAATTTCGATTTGCTACGGAAGTCACTCTTATTAGGTTATTAGATTATGCATTTTGCATAATACTAATAGAAGATGCAATTGGTTGAAGCTGGAAGTTTGAACTACTATGACGATTTGAAGATTCAAGGATTTGTCTACTTGAATAGCATTTAATTTTTTATATATAGTAGTTGTAGTTTGTGTTCAATGTTTATTATAAGCGTGGTTTGTCACGTTTATAGTTGTGTCTGTAAGTGTCCTAAGGGACTGAGGCGAGGGAACTAACCCTCGCCCTTTGTACTAAAACGTTTGGTTAATAATATTTTACCAGGGTGTAGGATTACTCCCCTTTACCCAAAAAAGAAAAGACGTGTGTATTACTTGTTACTATTAAAAAAAAAAACTAAATGTGGGTATATAGGTCACAATTTTCAGATTGACTAGTGTAGTGTTGATGATGTGGAAACACCGGCCTTTATATAACTTCGATGTTCTGTTCAAAAGAAGATTACAACCTACTAATATCATCAACATACCAAAATCCAATCCACAATGTGAATGCTAAATGAGTAAATGTTGTTACTATGCTGATAAAATCCAATCCACAACGTGTATGCTAAATGTTGTTACTATGCCTCGACTGAGTAGACATTTAAAAAAAAGGAAGAATTTCATATATCACCCTCTTTTCATCATAAAAATCATCTCTTATCGTTCTTGATAAATTTTCAATTAAAAAGTAAACTGTTACTTCTCGATATTGTTTTTACTCATTAATAGATATCACAATACATATATCTTGGAAGATTTCATAACATGAAACGGTAACACGTACTTCAGGAAGTGATCTTTGCTCTCATATTTATATAGACGTAAGTCTTGATTAAAAAACACAACCTTAACCAAACCAAAAGAAAAACAAACACTCAGTTTTATCTCATCCAACTCATATACCGATTCAGCAAAAATCCATCAAGGTTCCACCAGTAATCCCGGTCCTTATCATTGAACTTTCTCATTGTACACCAAATTCTTCATCTAAATACCTTTTTTCCATTAACTGCCAAAAGTTACGAGCAATAGAAGAACAGTATAAATATCAGGAAATCCCACTATCTCAAGAAACCGATGGAACTATATCCAGATTTTTTGCGTGATTCAGTTCTTATGGCATCATAATAGCATGAAAGATCAGCATTCCTCTCGGTCACTCATCCACGACATTGACAAGCTCATATTCAACAAGTGATAAATTGTTGTATTCTTTAACAATGAAATCGGCAGGTTCTGTGACCTCAACACGGCCCCACTTATCCACAGCAAGCCTCATTGATCCCTTGAACATGTCAATTTTTGCATTGCGCAAGATTACAGTGCTATCAGCTTTCATCAGGTCCACTGCAACATACATGTAACATAGACAATTAGGATACTCAACATCAAGGAACATGTTACCAAAGAGTTGGGTCCCTATGCATTTGTAACAAATTTACCCACATGATCTAGTTTAGCCTAACCTTGTTTGGTCCTCTATGGAATGCAAGTTATGGTTAGAGTTGGATGATTGTTAGGTTGAATAATGGGATGAAACAAGTAAGTGTAGCATGGGTCGGGTTGACCCATAAAATTTGTCATAAAATATTAGTGCGTAAAACTTAGTTGGTTACCACAAGAATCTGCAACAAATATTTGCGATCCAAATCACCCGAAGAGAGCCAAAACTTAGTTCTCCCTACTGAAATTTGTCCTGAATATAAAGCTGAACAACAAAACATTTTACATATATTTGTGGTCTAAATGCAAAATAAATAGTTAAATACCAGTCTTGTTGCTGTTATCATATCTATGTAAAGAAGAATGAAAATGTTAATGCTCGAAAGTCTTAGCCTTTACAACCAAACAAGACAAAGGACTTCGGAAAAACAGTAAATTGTTCTGTCAAAGCAACATAGAACATTAAAAAACAAAGTGCAAACACATATAGTGGCGTTCAAACTGATGGGGATTCCATAGTCAAGCAAAACCTCATTATTATATCATGAATAAGCTGGCTAATAATCAAAACACAAGATACCTTAAAGCTGATCTAGTGCTCAACAGTTTTCATTATGGCAGACCAATCAGATCATGTTTCATTTTTAAGTAGTTAATAGAAATTCCACATCATATACGCTTATGAAGCTTCGTTATCAAATACAGTAGTTAATAAAAATTACCTTGATTATTCCTTGCAGTGAATAGTATACTCCCAGTCTCGTCTCCCACCAAACATTCAGCAATTCGCATTTGACGGTCATCAGGCTTGCCCTTCTGCAAGACCAGCTTGGCACTAACAACTTTCACAATCAGATTATGGCCACTGGTTCCAGGACGCAGATTATCAACCTTGGTGAAAACTGGCTTCCTCTTAGGTGATTTCATGTCAGCCATTTCTCACAATATCTACAATAATTATCAGTCGTCATTAGTATTTCACACCAAAATGTAACTTACTACTCGTATTATTTTTCTCATTGTATATAAGATCACATAACATAAAATGTCGGTTTCACTTTATGTTGCATACATTTTAGTGTTTGACGTGACAAAAAATCATAGGGTGTTACACGGAACATATTTTTATTTTTTTTCTTATTTAAGAAAATGTCAAAGTAAGTACGAATTATGGGAAATTAAAAGTTAATGTGAATTTTGCAGCTAGATTCACAAAACATTTCAGGATTGTTCTTATATAATACATGATTACAAACAAAAATTCACATAACTGCTAGGATATAAATATAACAAAAGCAAGTTACAAAACAACATTTCAGGATTTTGTTCTTATATAGTACTACTTCCTATTAGCACGATAGATGTAACATACATATGAAGAAAATAACGATCAAAACAACAATATAATATTTAAATTTTGATAACATCAGTCAATATAAATGTATGATCAACACGAATAATCATGCACGTACAAATACTATGCAAACATTAAAAACAAAACACATGACGATCATGATCAATAAATGAGAAGTACCTTTTTTGATGGACTGTTTCGCAGATGATGATCTGTTGTTTGTTTTGGTTGTGTGTTACGCGTGTGATTCGCCACTAAAATGGATTCTTTTTTAAGTCTAAGCGTTGATTTTCCGAAATTTCTTCAACGTATCATTACCGTCCACGTTGATTATATGAATATGGACCTTTTGCTTTATGGGCCTTTTTTCTTTTTAACTAAAAAAGCATGGTCTGGACTCTGGACCAGCCCCGCGGTCTTTTTGGGCTTGTTAATTTGAAAGCTTTGCATGTGTTGAAAATCTAGCGGTTCACAAAGGTCTAAATTGATCTAGTCTAGGATGCTCGGACTCGGGTACGGGTGTCGGACTCGGGTACGTGTCCAAGGGTCGGACCTTTCAAGATATGATTTCAAGGATTCGTGGACTCGTTTTGAAAGAGTCCAAATTTTGAATATGGACTCGGGGACACGGGGTATTATAATTCATAATAAGAGTAAATAATTAAAATTGCATTGAAAACTTAAGATTGCATTAAAAACGAGTAATTCCGGGAAAGTTTATAAAAATTTACGCACGGTCCTCAAACCCGACCCTTTTAGTTAAAACTTACACATCACAGGGACCCAATTGCAAATTCTTAAAATACACTAAACTAATAATAACCTAACCCTAAACCTCACTCCACATTTCATCTTCATCTCACTATCTCCCTTTCTCTCTCTCTTGCCGCCGCCACTGCAACCACCACACCATCACACCACGATCACCACATCACACCCCACCACCCACGTGCCTCACTCCCTTACCACTTACTGTACAACACGACCACCAAAAACCACACTCACCTCGATCTTTCATCACCGGCCACCACAACTTTACACCCCATATTCATGCTCTAAACTGTTAATTCGATTGAAGATTACGGTAAGAAACGTGTTTTACGCATAGTTGACTCACCACCGGTCAACTCGTTGAGGTTCTTGATATTTTAGCTAATAAACAATGGGATAACATTTTTTAATAAATTTAAAATGCATCTCTTCATTCTTCATCTTCGGGAATAGCCGGCCGCTTTCTCCTCCGCGTCCCGTCCGATTCGACCGGTATCGCGTCGCACGGGTCGACACCGGTACGCCGGGAGTTTAGGGTCCGAGCTTCCAGGATCTAGTTACTACTATGTTTTTTTTTTTTTTTATTTTTTTATTTTCAATTTTGTAAATAAATGAGGATTAATTTTTCACAAATGTAGAATTACACGTTCATGTGACATTTGTTTTCCAATTTTTGATAGAAAAGAAGGGAGTTACAAAAAGCAAAGAAACAAAACATGTGTTTCGTTAATCCCTGTATAGTTGAGACGTTGTGTTAGATGTTTGTTAAAAGTCAAAGTAACAATTAAGCACTATTAAGTATTTGTAAGTGTAACTAACCTCAATTACTAACCGTAGATGACAATTTTAGCTTCTTACTAGAAATCACCAAGTTACAAACTCAAATAGAAAGAAGTATGAGTCACTGTTTAGAGTTTGTGGATAAATGATTATATATGTGTATGTATCTAGAATCTGAACTCGAGACCTCGGAATGGCACACATTTATAAATGAGAATTAACAGTGATAATAGAGGGGTTAAGGTAGTAATTAAACAGTGTTAGTTACTGAGTATATATTATTCATATATGATAGTTAGTATATAGCATGACTGCTGAGACTCTAACTGCGGAATAAAGATCTGCGGGTTGTTCTTCTAGCTGCTTACGGAGATAAGTTGTGATACGCGTTCCTATAATATAGTTTGAGGTGAGACAAGATGAGTCTTGTAATATTATTGATGAGATACTATCTACATGTAGTATGTCGTTGCTTGTAGGAAGTTGATGTGAAGCCTAGTTCCCTTATTTGGTGGTAATAAAATAGACGTATCCTAGGTTGTCTATAAGTACGTATTAATAATTATATATTCGATACACTCATAGTGTAAAAACCTAGCACTATTGCAGATACGGCTCTAATAATCTATGCGATGGATGATATAAGGTGTAGAGGGGGCGGTATGACTTTTTCGTTTCTGCGCCTATGGAGGTATCGGCGAGCTGGACGTATGGCGCGGAGTGAGGTATAATGGTAAGTATAGAAAGTGAAGGCTGGTGCTCAGGCGTTGGAGGGGGGGTTTAATTATATTTCTAGGTCTATCTAAAGAAGTAATCTTATATAAGGAATATCAACGCTTCAAAAACTGGATCGAAGTTCTAAATCCGTGATTAGCTTCAAAAAAGGTCCAGATAACCTGAGGGTACTCAAATAACAAAGTATATATTTAAAATTATTTAAACACAAGAAATGGCTAACGGTCGTTAGTACTTAACGGAATTGACTAACGAATAAACGATAAGGACTAGAATGAAAATAGAAGACAAGAAGGTTCCGGAACACCCCATAGGGGTCTATGGCCGGTTCTACAAGGGGGAGGGGAAACCCAACCCAAACCTAACTTGTCCTCTAAGTTTTTCATCCACTATATAAACAAACCTAAGGTAAAAACTTTTGGTACCTTTTGTGCACACACACAAATCCTAAAAGTTTTTCCTCTCTTTGTTTTCTCTTATTGCCATTCGATCAACAACCCTAAAGGGTTTCTTGGATCGAAAATTTTCTAAGGAAAAATCTTGTGTTTTTGATTACTAGCATAAACTTTAATTCGTTATTAATTTGTATGTACAAGAACGAGGTAATTATTCACTATAGTAATTATTAAGGGATCGATTAAGAAAACGGTAAGGGTTAATCATTGATCCATATAAACCCTAATTAGGGTTCATCACTTGTTCAAGTTCATTAAAGTTTGATTCTTGTTTAGCTATAATCCAAAGGTACATTCTTGTTTATGTTTATATTAATCTTTTTTATGTTATTCATGATCTTATGCTTCCGCACAATGTGACTACTTGATTTATTTATTATATGAATGTTCTAACAGTCACGTTAGTTAATCAATTAAAAGATCATAATGCCCTCATTTTACTATATTGGCCCATTAGAATTGACTAAAAGACCAAAGTACCTTCATTCTATTAATGAATTAATCAAAAAACCATAATGCAATGCCCTCATTTTACTATGCTAGGCAATTAATAAATTAATTAAAAAACCAAAATACCGTCATTTTACTATTCATTTCAAAATTGCACCCACCTATGCATTCATTCCATAATGTTTGTGATAGTGTTACAAATCTTACAATCGTTATGCTTGGTATTGATTCTTTATACGTGCAATCATCGTACTTATAATAACTGCATACCATATATCCATTATACAGTTCTTAATTAATAAGAGGTGACACAAGTGTTGTAAAATTATACCCATCGTATGATGCAATAATCAGCTGAATATAAATGTCAAATTCTTCACGTGTGGCGACATTCGCTTTCGAGATGTACATCAAGATACCCCTAGCTAGTACGAATCAATACGACATAGATTAAAACCAAACAAATGAGAGAGACTCTGAGGACCATCGAGATAAAAGGCCAAAAGCATAAGTACGAGAGCCAGGCCGTTTTCAAAGTACATCTTTAGCATAATGTTCAACTATTGTTTGTTTTGATTTTAGTGTATAACGATTGAACTATTGAACCATAATGTTCATGAACATGTGTATACTCTACTGGATAATACACGATTGACATTATTATCATATTGTACTCCGTATATGATTGTTTACACTCGAGATCAAATTATTGAGTTTTGTCTGTGTATATATATATATATCATGCAAAAGTTTAGCTTGTGGCTTTATTATTGTATTGTTAGTGAAATGCCTTATCATATAGTTTTATATTGTAACGATCAGTTTTTTCTACCAAACAAAACATTTTTATAACAACAAAACATTGAAAAAGTTGGTTGATTTCCATATTGATTGATTTTGTTATATACTACAAACATAAAGTATAGAATATTTTATAACAGAAGATACAAAACATTGAAAAAGAAAATTTCCATATTGATTGATTTTGTTACCACTAAAGGAGTCCTACGTATCAAAGTAGGTTGCATGTTCAATGATTAGCCCACCTATTGTTTTGTACCTTCCCTCTTAAAGAAAATATTTACCAACTTTTTGATTCCTTTTAATCGCGTTTAAAAGAAATCACTATAATGTTTCAAAACTTTCTGAATTACCTTTGTTGTTTTAATCTAGAGTGCAATATTTGAGTCTTCAAAACTTTGTTTCATATGAGATATTGCGCAAACAATCATAGTGTTCATAAACTATAAGAAGCTTTAGCTCCTACAAGCTTCAACTAGTTTTGGCAAAAACACCTTTAAAGTTATTTCGTATGTGCATGCCATATAATGAATAAGCCCATACATTATTTATTGTCTACAAAAGTACCCGGTCACCAAACCATGAACACCTTTGCTCCCAACACCTTAAATAAGGTTGGCAAGAAGACAAAATTTTAGTTCTTTCCAATAATTTATGTTTGTTATTGGACAAGCTAATGATTAGAAGTTGGATTATCTACTCTTGTTTTGTTTTTTCTCAAGCTTTTAGTTTTATATAGTGTTTCTTTCTCTTTTGAGTCAATCAAACAGGACCGAACCACTTCAAAATATTGGGGCGCAGTGAGAAGCTAGAAAGAAACAGGGTCAAGAAATGGTTGCACCATCAGAATATACCTTAGTTGTGATTGTTTTTTAACATATTTTTTTGGTAACAAAAAATCAGCTTTAATTTTAAAATGTATTGTATTTGATTGTCACTAACTTTTTATATCGCATGGTTAGGTTTATTAGGACCACTATCGTCAATCAAGGAAGCTGATAAATTCAGATTGTACAATAGGCTTTTAAATGAGTTCAAACTAGACACTTGACATTATAATCTCTAGATTACAAACCGGTCAAACTAAGGTTAGACTAGTGCAATATTTGTTATGATACAACTTTGATAGTTGATACTTTAGATTAGAGTCGGTTTTTTTAACTTCACAAATAAGTTTTTACAACTTTAGCACTTCTAGCCGAAAGTGATTAACTCATTAATAATAACCCAAGTGATAGCTTTATGTTTGGCCCATGAAAATTAATACACTGGTAAAAATTAACAAGAATTTATTTTAAACGGTAGGACAAGACTTTTGAGTTTTCAAGTTCAATTCCTGTTAGGTGCAACCTTTAAGTGGCCACGCCAACCTCCTGGAAAGGGAGGGGTTTGAGTCTGTGTGGCGGTGGGTTCAAACCCCGTGAATTAGTAGGAAAAAAAGAAGAGAGATATGAAATGAATTAGTGACGATTTTGATGCACACATTTGTTACAAAAATCATATTTTAATTTTAGTTACTCATCTAATTTTTTCTTGAATCAATATTAAATGATAAATAAATTTCATTATCAAACGGTTGATATGACTTTATCTCTACATATAGAAAATCGGTTTGAAGGAGAAGCAAAGACAAAAGACTCGTCAGGGATAGATGTCGCATTTCAATGTATTGAAGTGGACAACTCGGACACTCGGTTGATACATTGTAAACGTATGAAAATTGACTTTTGAAATGTTAATATTGTTTATTTTGGTTTTGATATAATGATATTTGATAATATACGAGTATGTAACAAATCTTTTATGATAAGAAAAAAAATTAAAAAAATAGATGTTGCTGGAGAATATTAGTCATCAGAAGATATTAATAGCACTACAAGAAATTAACTTTTAGTGACACTTTTAAAAAGTTTGAGGTAAAAAGTTAAAATTTTGAGATTTAACGACACTATTTGTGAAAAACATGTGTCATGAAAGTCCAAAAAATTATCCTTACAATTTTTTTTGCGTAATTATAATTAGATTTTTACCTACACTTTATAAGTGTAGGGAAAAAAATAAAAAATAAAAAATAAAAAAAATAAATAAAAAACTCAAAAAATCTAGTGACATCTTTTTCTAACTTTTGTTGATATTTTTATACTTTTGCGACATTTTTTTAACTTTAATGACACTTTTTTTTTTTGTCATCATTGGAAAATTTTCTTGTAGTGTAGTCACAAAAATATACATAAAATATAGAGTTCATGAAATTCATTGTTTGATAAGTATATTATGTATGCAACAATCTTGAAAATACTAACTTCTGAAATTGCTTCCACTCCTAAGTAGAAATTTGTAATGTTGATTAACCAACTAATTACAGTGACATATATTAATCAACATAAAATCCTTGTCACAATGATATCAAAAGATCATGTGTTTTAACTTTGATTCAAGTCAAGTTCAATTCCTTTCAAGTGTCGATTTCGAAATTGATACATCATTTCTTCAAGACTACTTCAATTTGTATAAACTACGTACGAATGGGTAAACATTCTATGAACCACTTGTATTTATACTGAAAACTAACATAAAGACCATCCGAATATCTAGATTAAAAGAAACATCTTAGCAAAAAATTATTATTTTGATTACACTAAGACTTGAATTAATAAATAAAGAGCAAAAATAATTGGTACAAACCTTCATCTATCTCTCTATATATACACATACAACACCCACAAGGTGTCAAACACACATTTTCATTTCTGTTCTTGTTGTTCTTCCAAATTCATACATCATATTCGCGTAGACACTTTTCAAAAACAAAAAGAGTTTGCTTAGACAAGTTGCTTCTCCTTCCTGTGAGGTTTCATTTGTCAAGGTACGCGTTCAAGGCCCATGCTTGCTTTTTATTATTTCAGTTCATGAATAGAAACTAGTTATCTGGCTTTATGAGATCATGTTCTTTTTGTTGTTTCATCGTTCATACTTCATAATCATAATGATGTATGTCTTTGTTATTTAGGGATGAGAATTCTGATTAGTTTACATGAACATGTATTGTTTAGACTTTAGAGTTTCATTATATCTCTGGATTCAATAGATATACTTTAAGAATTAAGTTAAGAGTTAAAGGAAATAGTAAAGTCGAAAAATGGCTAAAAAAAATATTCAAATGATCACAATCTCTCAAGTCTTATGTTGTTATAATAGAAAAACGCTATATTATTATTTTAGTTAGCATCGGCTTCATATTTAAGGCTATCTCTGCATGATGGCAAAACGTGTTTAAACATATTCCTCAATACATTTACGTAAAATAATAAAAGACTTAAAAGTTTTATAATTTTCAATTCATTTTATAAATTTAAAAGAATTTTAACAAAAAACTCATACATGAACTCCCAACTACTAGCTTGATGGATACATATACACATGTAGTTGATATAATTGTCGTACAAATTAAACTAAAGAGCTGGGTAATTTTAATATTCGTACAAAAGTTAGATATGAATAACTTATCTTGTCTCTCTTTTTGACTCCTTAACTATTTACCTATATTTTTAAATTACACATTCAATTTAGCGTTTTGGTCAATGCAATAAAAGTAATTGTGAAATGTTTTGGGATTGTTAAGTTTTGTATTATTTTATTGCAATTCAGTTTTTTAAAATTTTTGGGAAGAAGAGAATACTAAACCTTTGCGTAGAAGAAGTGAAGTTGACATTAAATTAATTAACTTAGAATTTCATGAAACATTCATTAAATGTTACTCAAATTGTTCTCTTTTCTGGATATTCTATTATCTTTCATTCATGCATGTTCCCATGATCATTTGACACGCAAAAGTGAAACATACTTTTTATCGGTATAATATTATGTTTCAATAAGACTTTAAGATTTTACACATAACGGATAACAGTTGATTAAAGTAAATATTAAGGGTCATGCAAAAAAATATTTAGGCTTTAAGATTTTACACATACGTATTTCAACAAGCCAAAGTGCCAAACTAATGTTATGAAAAAATGTTTTATCATTATTTCACAAAGTATCCATTTCTCCGGAACTTACCTATATATTATTCCGCACATGTGCGACATATTTTTCCTTGTTAGAGAAATTAAATACACCTCACTAAATATTTAAAAAAAAAAAAAAAAAAAAAAAAAAAAAAAAAAAAAAAAAAAAAAAAAAAAAAAAAAAAAAAAAAAAAAGGTCATAATATTGCATATAGCACATCCACAAAAAAGACCCGCAATATAAAGATTTGATGAAAATCTCCCATAACGTGAATATATGGCCAAAATTCATTTTCTTTCCTAGGAATCTTGCACAACAAAAAATATCTAGCACATGTGCCGAAAAGAATAATCGTGAAAAAAAACTGATATTTTGTGAAGAAATTGTTATTCGTATATAAATAATGCTAAATAATTAAACAGTCTGACCCAATACAAACACTTCCAACACAAAATACTAGTCCACTAACACCCATCAGTTGGAGCGGCAAGACGCAGATCGCTCAAACTGGTATGAAATTCATCAAACAGGCGAACGAAAGACCCTTTTTGATCATTTAACATTATTAATATTGCACTTCATTATTCAACCATGAGAATTACACAAAGTTTACTTCGGTTAATTTGGTCTTTTTTTTACCTATAGATGATTAAGCTGTAAATTGTGTCAAAATGAAAGCTTTGAAACCACTATTTACCTTCTCTGTTTCTTTTTCGTATAAACTCTTTTGAATAAGAAAAAGCCTATTGTAATACAAAATTACGTAACGAACTGAAGTAGTCACACCAACCTTTAAAATAGGACTTTACCGGTTTGATTTGTGTGACGGTGGCTTCAAACTTCGTTAATTAACTGGAATCTTCAAGATAACGAAAAACGATTAAGTAGATAAACAGTTTTAAGTCTTGCAATCCAAACACTCCTTTGTATTGTGACTAGTATCATGCATGTTTGACTTTATCACATTTTCATTGATTTTTTAATAATCTCAATAATCCATAGTTGCTTAATCTGTTTCAAATCTTATATCCAGTTCATAAAATCATATTATATATTTCATATTTGATTGCCACCATGACAATGATCACTTTGAAACCTGGTTTCTTGCTGTCACATTTTTTATGCAGACCATTTGCTTCTAGGAAAAACAACATCCTTTGTTCAAACAAAATTTAGCTGTTCAAAATGACTGAAGTCGCGTTCGACCGCTCAACTTCAACTCACACGGGCGAAAACATCCCACTCGAGGCGTACGTCCCACACAAGGAGCTTTTTGGCTACTCGTCGCCCAGAAGCCCTTTGAGTACACGTAGCCCTGAAAGCGACTCGATGGACTTAGGGGTTAATAGCCCTGAGGCTGTTGACACGTCCATTGAGCAGCTTTATAATAATGTGTGTGATATGCAAAGCTCAGACCAAGACCAGTCGCCTTCGAGATTTAGTTACTTGTCGTATGGTCAAGAGTCACGTATAGACTCTGAGTTAAGGTTTTTAGCTGGTGGAGACTACACGAAACCTGATGTTAGTGTTGCCAAGGATAGCGTGGTTATAAATGATGACAAAACAGTTACTCCCGTTACCCCAAAACAGAAAACGTCGAGCCCAATTAGTAGACCTCCTTCCGGTAAAAAAACCAGATCAAAAACCATCAAGAAAAATGAAAAAACACCAGCTAAGGATGATGCAGGATACATATCAACTTATTTACTGAAACAAGCTAGAGACTTGTTGGCATCAGGTGAAAACCCGAAGAAGGCGTTTGAATTAGCCCAAAGAGCATTAAAAGCATTCGAAAGTATTGAACCCCAAAAGCCCAACTTGGAACACGTTATGTGTTTGCATATCGTAGCAGCGTTGAATTGCAGTTTGGGACATTACAATGAAGCAATCCCTCTTTTAGAACGTTCAATCGAGATCCCAAATATGGATGAAGGACAAAAACATTCATTAGCTAAGTTTGCTGGATGTATGCAGCTAGGTGACGCGTATGCTATGATTGGAAACATTGAAACTTCTATACTTTGTTATACCGCGGGTTTGGAAATCCAACGACAGGTTTTGGGTGAAACCGATACTAGATTTGGTGAAACGTGTAGGTATGTTGCTGAGGCTCATGTTCAAGGGTTACAGTTTGAAGAGGCGAAAAGATTGTGCCAAATGGCCCTTGATATACATAAGACTAATTCACCAGCATCTTTAGAAGAAGCTGCTGACCGGAGGTTGATGGGGCTCATTTGTGATTCGATGGGAGATCATGAAAGTGCCCTTGAACATTACGTGTTGGCGAGTATGTCTATGGCTGCAGATGGGCATGATTCTGATGTTGCTGCTATTGACGTGTGTATTGGTGATGCTTATTTAGCTTTGGCCCGTTATGATGAGGCGGTTTTTTCGTACCAGAAAGCACTTAATCTGTTTAAGTCAACAAAGGGTGACAACCATTATTCTGTTGCTTCAGTTTTTGTAAGATTGGCGGATGTTAATAACAAGATCGGGAAGTTTAGGGAATCAAAATCGTATTGTGAAAACGCGTTACGGATTTACGTGAAGCCAGTTCCGGGAATCCCGAAAGAGGAAATTGCTAGTGGGCTTATTGAACTTTCAGCTATCTATGAGTCAATGAATGAACTCGAACAAGCACTTAACTTACTAAAAAAAGCGCTTAAGGCTTATGGGAAGGCACCGGGTCAGTTAAGCACTGTGGCTGGAATCGAGGCTCAGATAGGGGTTTTGTATTACATGATGGGCCGTTATTTGGAGTCGTATGACTGCTTAAAGGGGGCCATTTCGAAGCTGAGGGTGGCTGGGGAAAAGAAATCGGGTCTTTTTGGGGTTGCTTTGAACCAAATGGGGCTCGCGTGTGTCCAGATTCACTTGATAAATGAGGCTGCAGATCTTTTTGAAGAAGCAAGAGGCATATTGGAGACCGAGTATGGTCCTCATCATCCCGATACACTCGGGGTGTATAGCAATCTTGCTGGTACATACGACGCCATGGGAAGGTACTTTTAGTCAACTCTTTTTATTGGTAACCATATGGTTACTGACCTTTTGANTTTTTTTTTTTTTTTTTTTTTTTTTTTTTTTTTTTTTTTTTTTTTTTTTTTTTTTTTTTTTTTTTTTTTTACATATTTGACTATTTTAACTGACTTTGACTCTTTTTTTCCTGAGATTTAGACCTTTTCTTTCTTGATGAATTCCAATGAGTTCGTGTAATTGTTGGTTAGACCAATTCCAAATTCAATGTCTATAATAAGTTTATGAGAAAAATAAAGTGTACATTTACGTGAATTGGGAAGGTACTTTTAGTCAACTTTATTATAGTTAGACCAATTTTTTAAGGTTTTTGATGTGTATAGGTGGGACGATGCAATTGAGATACTAGAATATGTTGTCGGGATGAGAGAGGAGAAGCTCGGGACTGCAAATCCGGATGTAGTTGATGAGAAACGGAGGCTAGCTGAGCTGCTTGAAGATGCTGGTAGGAATCGGAATAAGAAGTCACTTTCACTTGAAACTCTTCTTGACGCCTAATTACGTTTTCAAAATTTGGTTTGATAGAACATCATATGATAACATTAGTGTTGAGATTTCATTTTCTATTGTGGTTGCACCAGATCATGCTGTTAGGATGCTTTTACTTCAGATTTGTGACAAATAAATAAATCGGAATTTGTGTTTAGTGATGGTAACATCTCTCTTAATTCTGAAAGTGATATTCCATAATACTTGACTTATAATCCTGCGTAAGATATAAACTCTAATCCATCGTCATAAAATATGTGACTAATAGAAAAAAATCTCGGACACAACACGAGTTATTAACTAGTTAATCAGAGAAATAAGACAATCAGTTCTAAAATTCAAGTGAAGCATAACACAATCTTTCAACTCTTCAAAGTGACATAAACATACCAATAGCACGATGATCTTCATATATTTTTTGGCTTCTGCGCTCCTCTTGTTCAAATCATGTTATGAATGCCCAACTTTGGCCAATCTGCTCTGCTTCTCCATTTATGATCTCCACATCAGGTCTTTGTGTCTTAAACGAGTGCATCCAATTTGGAGTGATCCAAAAAAATCGTTTTTCGTGTATATCATCGATAAGTGTCTGCAGCCATTACCCACAGCTACTAATCCTTTTCCTGTATAGCTGAGGCTTGTTCTAGTGACGTGCAATATCTCCAAATTTTGACAATGCAATCCAATCGACTCCTAACCAGAAGTTGTAATATTGAAACAACATGATAAGTCCCACTCAGTTAGCAATGGACACCCTTTTGCAATTTGCAATACGGTTTCATCGTGAACCAATCTGACATCCTTAAAGTTAAGGAGTTTAAGATTTGCTGCAAATCCCAACCCAATCATTGAGAGTTCATGGCCCGAAGGGCCAATCATAGGAGAAGTAAAATGTAGACACTCAAGACTACCACCCCCATGTAAAAGTGTTGGAGAAAACCCTTTGAAGGCGTTACCAACAATTCAGAGTGCTCTAAGTTGGCGACAATTTTGGTTAAGGTACGAAATTCCATGTTAACTTATGTTAAAGCAAAAACTAAGATCCACTCGTTTTAAAGACGTACAAAAACTTGTTAAAAGTTTCAATCCATCATCGGTAATAGAATAACATTTATAAAGACTGATAACTGACAATGACAGACAACCAGAAGCAAACAAGGCAATACTTGTATCGGTTACATTAGTACACAAAGACAGTGTAGAATTATATTATTCCCGTATCTCTAAAATGAATACACATGAGAGAATAAATACACATTACAAATGGGCTAGACCCAATACCAAATAAATACATGGGCCTAAATACATTATATGAAATACGTCTAACAGCCCCCCGCAATCGGAGCGGGAGAAGGACGAATGCTCAGACCGGATAGAAAATCATCAAACAACGCATATGGAAGGTCTTTGGTGAAGATATCTGCAAACTGATAACGAGAAGGAACATGAAGAACACGAACAAGACCTGCCGCTACTTGGTCGCGAACAAAATGTATGTCAATCTCAATGTGCTTCGTGCGCTGATGTTGCACAGATGTGGAAGACATATACACAGCACTCACATTATCACAATAAACCAATGTAGCACGTTGCAATGGGGAATGTAGCTCTCGTAATAAGTTACGTAGCCAAGCAGTCTCGGCAACAACATTAGCAACACCACGATACTCAGCTTCCGCACTAGAGCGAGAAAGAGTAGCCTGTCGCTTGGAATACCAAGATAACAAGTTGTTGCCAAGAAACACACAATACCCAGACGGAGATCGTCGGGTAGTAGGGCAGCCTGCCCAATCTGCATCGGAATAACCAACCAGTGAAAAAGGAGATGCAGAAAATAGCTGAAGTCCATAGTCAAGAGTACCCCGAACCTAACGTAGAATCCGCTTGAGAGCTGCTAGATGTTGCTCCCGAGGATCATGCATATATAAACAAACCTGTTGAACCGCATATGAAAAATCAGGTCTCGTAAACGTAAGATACTGAAGTGATCCCGCAAGGCTCCTATAAAAAGTTGGGTCAGGCACCATAGGACCATCAGCACCGAGTTTGGACTCAGTATCAATGGGTGTACGACAAGAATGACAATTGAGCATACCGGCACGCTCCAAAATCTCCATAGCATACTTCCGCTGGCAAAGAAACATACCTGTAGCATCACGAGAAACAGATATGCCTAGAAAATAATGTAATGAGCCAAGGTCAGTCATTGAGAACTCATTGTGAAGAGAAGCAATGATCCGCTGTAACAGTGCTGCAGACGAAGCAGTCAAAATAATATCATCAACATAAATCAACAAGTATGCAATATCAGTCCCACATCGGTAAATAAATAGAGATGAGTCGCAACGACTATGAGCAAAACCAACCCGGGTAGCATAACCTACAAATCGCTGAAACCAGGCCCGATGAGCCTGCTTAAGACCATAAAGAGAACGCTGCAGAAGACAGACAGGATTGGGACGCTGCGGGTCCCGAAAACCGAGTGGTTGATGCATATATACCGTCTCAGAAAGGTGTCCATGTAAAAAGGCATTCTTGACATCATAGCTGATGAACAAGCCAATGTCGAGAAGCCGCGAGGCTGAGCACAGTACGAATGGTCGCCGGCTTAACTACCGGACTAAAAGTCTCATCGCAGTCGACTCCAATCTGTTGACTACGACCATTAGCGACAAGGCGAGCCTTATATCGACTAAGGGACCCGTCTGCAAAATACTTGTGCTTAAATAACCACATGGAACGAACAATATTCGTGTCAGGTGGCCGTTGCACAAGAATCCAAGTTTCATTTTTAATAAGCGCATTATATTCATCAAGCATAGCATTTTGCCAATTTGGGTCGGTGAAAGCTGCATTATAGGTTTTCGGTATCGGGGAAATGGTAGAGGCTGACGAATACCAAGGCGAAGCCGAGTGACCATGGGATGAGTGGAAACGGAATTGGGTGGTGAGGTCGCGACTGGATGGGTTGATTGGACTGATTGGGTTTGTTCGGTAGGTTGAGCCGTTTGGGTTGATTGGACCGATTGGGTTTGTTGGGTAGGTTGAGCCATTTGGGTTGATTGATCTGATTGAGCTTGGTGATCTTGTTGGATCGACGGTGATGATTGGGTTGATTGGGTTTGGTGGGCCGATTGGTTTGCGTGATGATGGTCGGGTGAAGTTTGGGCCGAGTGTGGGTGTAGGTGGTCCGAAGACATGCTAGGAGGTGTATCGGTCCCAGAAGGCTCACTGGTGATGGAAATAGGTAAGGGAACTGGGCCCTCGTCGAGGAATGTGTATGAGGGGGCATCATTGGGCGTAACCGAACCATATGGGAAAATGGTTTCATCAAAGGTGACGTGACGGGAAATGATAATTTTATTAGTGGCGAGGTCAAGGCAACGATATCCTCGATGGTTAGAAGGATAGCCAAGGAAGATACACGGGGTAGACCGGGGTGCAAGTTTATGGGTGGTTTCGATATGAGGGTAACAAAGACATCCAAAAACACGCAAAAATGTGTAGTCAGGTTTGGTATTGTATAGGCGTGTATGAGGAGTGTCATTTTGAATTGCGGTTGAGGGAAGGATATTAAGTAGGTGAGTGGCCATATAAAGTGCCTCGACCCAAAAGTGAGGTGGTAAGTGGGCTTGGAACATAAGGGTGCGAATTTGATTGTTGATGGTGCGAATCATTCTCTCAGACTTTCCATTTTGTTGGGAGGTACGGGGGCAAGAGAATCGAATATGGATGCCATTTTTATCAAAAAGACGTTGAAGGTTATGGTTATCGAATTCACCGCCGTGGTCACATTGGAAAGCCTTGATATCCGTTTTAAATTGATTTTTAACAAAAGAACGGAATTAAGCAAATTTACTAAAAGTGTCAGATTTATGTCGCAATGGATAAACCCATACATAATGAGAAAAATGATCTAAAAACAAAACATAATATTTAATTCCACTAATGCTCGGGAGTGGGGAAGTCCACAAATATGAGTGAACAATATCAAAAGGAGAGTCAACAATTGAATCCGAACACAACAATGGAATTTTGGTGATGGAAAAGTGACGACAGGTTGTTTTGCGTGATTAGGGTTTTTGGGATAATTCCTGGTAAGCTGTTGATACCATGTAGAATTATATTATTCCCGTATCTCTAAAATGAATACACATGAGAGAATAAATACACAATACAAATGGGCTAGACCCAATACCAAATAAATACATGGGCCTAAATACATTATATGAAATACGTCTAACAGACAGATCAAGAGAATGCAACCTAGAGCCATACATTTGCAATTTACTTAAAATCGAATCCAAGACTATTCTACAACCGGTCAAGAACAGCGACTCCAGCTGCCTAAAATGACTAAGCAATTTATCAATTCTATCAAAGGATAATACGCAATATCTAACTTTCAAGCATTTACAACTCGAATTTTGAATATTAAGAAAACGGTGACAGGTTCGGCCAAAAGAGTTTTGGTCTTTTCAGTTGTTTAACTTTTTGAATATCAAATACAAAGAATCATTAGGAAGATCTGTGATACATGTGCGATGCTCTAAGAAGACTGGTTCACATAGTTCTTCAGATATGCTTTTACCCATCATAACTTTTTCTATCACTGAATTTGGATCTATCATTGGATTGCTGCCTAACCATAGTAAGAGTACTATTATTTTTGGAAGTATGAGTAATGAAGAAAGACAGGTTATCCTAGATGTTGTACCGTTCAAAGTTGAAAACTTGCCAGTAAGATACCTTGGTGTACCTCTCACTTCAAAAAGAATTGGTGTTCAGGAATGCAAGAGTTTAGTTGATAAAGTCAAAAACAGAATATCAAGTTGGAAAAATGGGTGTCTTTCATATGCTGGGAGGCTTCAATTAATTGCTTCAGTTCTTGAATCAATTCAGGTTTATTGGGCTTCTGTATTCTTGTTACCAAAAGCCACTATCAAAGATATCAACAAGCTTCTTAAAAACTTTTTGTGGAATCAGGGTGAAGCTACTAGGGGCAAAGCTAAGGTGGCATGGAAGAATGTTTGTAAGCCTAAATGTAAAGGTGGTCTTGGATTGAAAGATCTTGAATTTTGGAACAAAGCTATGCTTATGAAAAACCTGTGGCATGTGGCATGTGATAAAGATGCACTGTGGGTTAAGTGGATCAATACTGTAAAGCTTAAAGGAAGAAGTGTTTGGGAGGTTCATGAAGATAGTAATGATAGTTGGGGATGGAGAAATTTACTGAAGATCAGAGAAGAAGTCAAAGAGTTTTGTGTAATGAAGATTGGAAATGGATGCAAAGCTTCAGCTTGGTATGATAATTGGAACTAACATGGTGCATTATCTTCTTTTATCACTAATAGGGATTTATACAATGCAAGAATGAGTGCAACTATGGTGGTCAAAGATATTGTCTGCAATGGGGAATGGTTATGGCCAACTGAATGGACTGAAAAGTATCCTCTGCTTAATCAAATACAGAATGTGGTGTTTAATGATGCAAGCGATGAATTGATGTGGAGAAGTAGATCAGGTAAAATGGGTCAATTTTCTATAAGACAAGCTTATGCTGATTTGCAGAATCATGAGGAGGAAAGTGTTAGATGGAAAATCTTGGTATGGTTCACTCAGAATATTCCCAAACATGCTTTTATTTTATGGCTTGCAATCCAAAATAAGTTGGTGACTCAGGATAAGCTTAGGAAGTGGGGATATTATGACATGATGATTTGCAGTCTATGCTTTGAACATATGGATTCACATCAGCATCTGTTCTTTAAGTGTAAATATACTAAACTGTTCTGGTCTAAAGTTTGTTTGAAAATTGGGCTTAATTGGGTAGAAATGGAGTGGAATGATACAGTGGATTCTTTAGCTAATATGGACAATGAGAGCACAATTAAGAATATAATTAGAAGATTAAGCTTGGCTGCTAGTGTTTACTTAATTTGTAGAGAAAGAAATTGTAGGCTGTTTAAGAATGAGAATAGAAGTGTGGATGAACTCTATGAAATGTTTGTTGACACTATAAGACTCAGATTAGCAGGACTGAAAGCTAAACCAACTGTTGCAGTGCTAAATGCTCAAGTAGAGTGGAATGTGCGGATGGTTGCTAGAGGTAATACTTCATAATCAATCTAAATGTTGCTCCTAGTTAATATGGAATTGGCTTAGTATGGTAGATGTATAGAGGGGTGTTTGGCAGTGGATGTATAGTTTACTGTTTCATTGATATATCATCAGATCATTACATTGATTGATACCTTGGAGGCTTAACTGGTGTGACTGTAGTTACTATGCCCTCATATTATTGATTGATTTGGCCTTGGGAGGAAGTCAATCAAGGTATGATTGGAATAGTAAGAGGTCTAATTCAGTCTAGCTGTACCATAAAGTAGGGTCAATCTTTGTGAAGGGTAATATGATCTTGGAGGGGAGTGCAAGCAGAATGGAATTGAGAGATGTGAAAGATGAATCTTCATTGTCCATTCTTTGCATTCCCACAGGAGGTTAGGTTGGTCCTCACTAGAGGAGTGTGTTCCCAATTGTGTGAAGCCATTTTAGAGATGGAAATGTAGCACAATTGGCAGGGCCCTTCGGTGGAGGGGTTATGGGTTACTGATGATGCCTCTCATCCTTTCTGTTTTGCTACTGTGGATGCTGGTTGAGTAGCTTGATAGGAAGATGAAGGGGAAATGTAGTCAGATGGTATATTGGTGCATGTTAAAGGTGAATTGGATGCTGCTATGATGCAAGATTGAATGTTGTTTGCTGTTATATGTAGAATGTGTAATGTTTGTTTGTGATTCTGTTATTAGTATTAGGAGTGTGGGGTTTGTCCACCTCTTTTATCTCATTGATGTAATATTTCTATTTTATTAATATAATTCACCTTTGGCGCAAAAAAAAATCAAGTTGATAGTATTTTACTTCCCCGTAATTAAAAAGAGTGCTACTATTGTAGTACTACTAGCACGGTACCCGCACAATGCAGCGACGGGTACCCGTTGACTAAATTTTGTGGGAAGCAAATGTTTTTCATTATACATTTTTTGTAACAATATATTTTGGGCCAAGGACCTCATTATATTGTGGGAAGCCTGTTTCTAAACCCTGCAGAACCTGCTGCAGACTGTAAAAGAGCAGCAGACTATTCTATAATTAGCAAGTTTGAGTCTGAATTTTTAAGCCTTGCTAATTATAGAATAGATTATAATATAGTATAGATATAGATAGTACTACTATTAGATTATCACTCATGTTCTCGATCTATATTCCCTCTTTCATGAGTTACTTTCTTTAGAAAAATTGAGGCCACATAACACAAATGGTCCTAAAGATTCACAGAAATTTCAAAGTCAGTTATTCTATAGCACCAAGCATGCAAGATATAAGTGTCTTGAAGATTTACACAAAAACTTGTTTGTATTTTCAATCCTTAACTGATAACGGGAAGAGCATTTAAAAAGACTGATGTCTGACAACAAAGGAGAACCCGAAGCAATATTTTTATCGGTTACGTTAGTAAATAAAGACAGATAAAGAGAATGCAATCTAGAGCCTTGTATTTGCAACTTCGTTAAGCCAGAATCCAAGACTCCACGGGTCAAGAACAACGACACTACTGCCTAAAACGGCTGAGCACTTCATTAATTTTATTGGAGGAATTTGTACTTGCAATTTTCAAGCATTTAAGACTTAAATTCAGAATATCAGGTAAACGCTTACAGATTTTGTTGGAAATTAAGATCAAACAGATCTTATTATTGCTAGATTATTAGAAAGACAATTGTTATTATTATTGTATCTATTGTTGCAGACATGTAAGCAGCCAATAAGAATTGCATAAACCTCTAGTTGTAGGATTGCTGACATGGACAAATCGTCAGTTATTATAGTTAGACGTTGATGCGTAGGGATTGCTTACGCACTTTGTTTTACCTCTCAAGGGATCTCAAGAGGCTTACAATCCCCACCAGGCAGTGTACATGACCGATGTAGTATAGTGTAGTGGCAAGTACCGGGGGATTGATCGTTCTCTCACAGGGAATAGTGTTCGTTAGGTTAAAGACTACTCTAATTAAGGTCTAAGGGTGGAGGATGATTATTTTTGTATTTTT